>BQKN01064335.1:368590-385327 GCA_022839385.1 Asparagus kiusianus
TGCAGATGAAAGTTAACATATACAGCTGATAGTTAACATGTTCACGTCAACGTTAGCATATAAACCTGAACGTTAACATATACACATGAAAGTTAACATATATAGATGAGAGTTAACATGTACACGTGAAAGTTAACATGTTCAAGTTAAAGCTAATATTTTCAGCTTAAATTTAATTTATTCAGCTGAAAGTTAACATCTTCACTTGAAAGTCTAAAGAATTTGAAAGTCAACGTATAGTTGAAAGCTAACATGTTCATCTCAAAGTTAACGTAGTCAAATGAAAGTTAATATGTTTAGCTGAAAGTTATCTAGCTAAAAGTAGTTTTAGTACCAAGACATTTTATAGAAAATACAAACAATATATCCCAGCTAAACAAGTACATTACACAAAACTCCTTATATTTTTCTAGCTAATATGATTAGACTTAATTTCTTAGATATTACAAAAACCTTCTACAATGTCAGACAAAAGTCTTGACAACCTACATTGCTCTACCAAAAGTATTATACTAATAAGCAATTCACACCAAACACATCTAATTTTAGTTTAAAAACTTGTTATGAAGAAAATTAACATATTATAATAAAGGTTAACATGTAACAGTGAAAGTTAACATATTATGGTGAAAGTTAACATGTTCAGCTGAAAGTTAACATGTTACGAGGAGAGTTAACATATAATGATAAAAATTAACATGTAACAGTTAAAGTTAACATATTAGGATGAAAGTTAACATATTCAGATTAAAGTACTACAAACGAAAATCATTGTTGGCTGATTATTGAAAAATAAATAGAAGCACCATTAAAAGCCCATCTTTTTTCACTATGTTCCAACCCATAATGAGTAGTACAAACGACAACCCAAAATATCTCTACCACATAAATAAACAATCAAATTAGAAAATAAGAACTTATTGTTCATCTCCTGAGATATGAATCAATATATCTCATACTGCATTTCTCAACAGTTTAACACTGTTACTCAATCTGCTACACCCTGAACCCTCATTTCTATCATGACATTTTTATTATAACATCAAACACCATTAAATCCAATCCATCATCATCATCATCTATGGCAATCCCGACACTTTTGACATGCAAATCACAAAATCCAACTAAATATATGTTTTGTCAAAACAAAACGTAAACATATGGTGGTAAAAATGCCAAAAAATACAATAAGAACAATAAAGGTCAAGCTTGTTGCATTGTCTATCATCCACATTAACTGTTTACACAACTAAACTAATATACATAATACAAGCGGCACACAAGTTTTGGTTCAACCAATCAATTTTTAGAACAACTTTCTCCCATAACTTCTTGCTTCATTTCCAAGTCACTAATAGAAATCTCTTCCAGATCTTTCACCTCCAGTTGCGTATGTGGGTCAGCATGAAATTTCCTCATGATTGAGTTTCTTACTTCCATGTATATTTCAGGAGTTCTACTCTCAGACTTCCCATTGAAAAATAAAGCTAATGTGTGCTTTTTTCTATTGGATGGATTTCTTTCCAAGAAAACCAGCCTGCACAAGGAAACAAGGGGGAAACAATAATTAATTGTGAAGCTTCAAGTGATCAAAGTAAGCATATAACTAGAAATCATAACAATCCTATTCAACCAAATATATAATCTGTGGAACTAACTATATCCTCCCAAATGCTAAAATTGTCCCAATTTTAAAAAAAATGAAGGAGCTAAATATGAAACATCAACATTGTCCTCCTAAACCCTAGCAATCAAGCGCATCACCAACTTCTCAAAAACAGAAGAAGATGTTGACTTTAACCTGAACATGTTAACTTTCACGTGAACATGTTAACTCTCATCTGTATATGTTAACTTTCAGGTGTATATGTTAACGTTCAGGTGTATATGCTAACGTTCACGTGAATATGTTATATTTTAACTATTAGCTGTATATGTTGACTTTCATCTGCATATGTTAACTTTCTTATAAACATGTTAACTTTCAGCATAAAATATGTTAACTTTTACTATTATGTGCCAGCCTTCTTTATAACATGATAACATGCAACTGAATATGTTAACTTGTTAAATGTACATGTTAAGTATTGGCTTTTTATGTTGGCATCAGACTCAGCATCATAATTACTTGATTCGTATCAACCCCATAGATTATAGCCTTCAAATGTCTCTAACCACATGTTTGCTCTATCTATTAAAGCTTTCATGATCTGTAAATTTACCATGCAAGAGATGAAAAATATTTGCATAATAACACAACATACAAAAATACATATATGCATATATTTAACATATTAAACTTGTATGGTCATCGGTACGGCCTCCACGTAGCAGATAAAGAAGCTCCAAAGAATCGATACTACTGTCCAACGTATTAACAATAATACACAACCTAAAATATAACAGTAAGATACAAACATTAACAGTTGTTGATAAACATGCACATGTAACAGTGAAATGTAACATGTACGAGCAAACGTTAACATAAACATCCATAAGTTAACATATAAAGGGAAATATTAACATTTATACACAAACATTAACATGAGTGGATAAAAGATCACAGATAATATGCAACCAAACATAAATGAGAGTTACTAGACTTATTGATGGAATTTCTGATTGCAAAAATTCCTGAGCTTTTTGGACCAAAGTTCTATACAAGAGTTCTTCAAGAATTCCCAAAACACCCCAAAATAATGATAACAATAATGCCACGTCATTCTAAATATGGATCCAATCATTTGGCGGCCAACAATTTCTGCAGTGTTTGATACATGAACTTGCAAAGCCACAACAAACACCTCATGGCTGACTTTCATGTAGAAGAACTGCAAACAAAATGTATCAACTGTATTACAGATTGATACCATAGACAATCACATGATTCATAAAACTCTACACCCTAATGAATGAAATGCATCTGGCAAGTGGACACATATGAGTGTAATGAAATATGATATTTTTGCATATTTATGAAGATCTATTTCCTATTCAGAGGTCAATGAGGAATCATATTTACAAATTAACATGAACATCGTATCTCTAAAACCACCAGAAGCAAGCGGTAGTATCTAAGACATGCTACAAGTCCTATGGAAGATGGAGATTTAAACTGTTCATTTGCAACACCAATTTGGTAAAATTAAGTTAACATATTGTGGTACCTGTATATAACAAAAGTCAGGATCAATAATATGTTCTCTTTTGCGAACCTCATTAATTACCATTATCTCCACTAGCATGCAACTTGATTGCCCAAATTATCATGAAATGACTTTAAGATCAAACCTGAACTTATCTCTCTCTCCCTCTCTCTCTCTCTCTCTCTCTCTCTCTCTCTCTCTCTCTCTCTCTCAATAACTGAGGGGCATAGCATAAAAGTGTCAGCAATTAAACATAACATTCAATCAGTATAAACCCATACTAGAAAGACACATCCTCTTTTATCACTTACGACAATTACACAAAAAAAGGGGGTGAGTACTGCATAAAAATCCTATTTTTGTGTGCATGACATTTGCAATTGGATATCCTACCTACATTGTTAAAGTGGACAAATAGCTTACATGTATTAACATCTTAATGTCTTACAACAAGAAATTTGGTGACTGGTGAGCGAGAATCCCATGAAACGGACATGCCATAAAAAAGATGTTCAAATTTAGAGTTAAAAGAAAGAACTAATTAAACCAAGAGAACAATCTTATCAAGTTAGCTACGTGCCTTAATAGCTTTAACCACTTCATAATTGTATCAATGGAACATTTTAGGTAGCTTACAATTTCTACAAATTTGATTACAGATACAAGTAACCTTGTTGATCCAATACGGTATCAAAATTATGAATATTATTACGACCATTTGTTTTTTTTTCCGTTTAAAATGTATAATAATATAACTCGTAGCAACTTCCTATGGGAAGATATTCATCCGAACACTCTCTCTTTCTTTAAATATTTCCACAATTAGATTTCTTCAGACAATTAGGCTTGTTCAGACAATATATCATACTTGAACTGCTGCTGCCAACCCCCTCTTCAACAAATCAGAACCCATCCAGAGTGCGTAAAAACATAAAGATAAATTTACTAATAGAAGCATTCACTAAATATTAATAAATAAAGCATAGAGCTATAGCTAAAATTATAATTAACATTCATACGTAAAGATGTATGACATGTTGATGAACCCTACATAATCAGCTATAGTTTGCGCAAAATGCATAGAAATATAAGAACTTTGATGCATAATTGAACAAAATCAGACACAATTATCTATAAGCCTAAACGAAATAAGAGGAAAGGCTAGTGAAAAATTAGCAAACAGAAATCCAGATACACAGAACATCGATCAAGCAAAGAGATAATCCCCAGATCACAAGATCCAAACTTTCACTCAGTCAGATCAAAATCAAACCCAAGAAAAGGAAAAGGGATAAAAAAACCGTACCTAGTCTCGGGATCGACCTCCTTCAGTAGGCCCTGATTTTGGCTTCACAACCTCAGACACCACCGTCCTCATGGCCTTATCGCGGACTCGACGGTCTCGGAGTCGAGGAGAGAAGAGAGAGGGTAATTTTGGGTTTTGTAAAAATGTTTCTCTCTGAGCTGTCTTGAAAATGTAAATAGGGGCTATAAATAATTGTTTCATGTATTAGGGGTTTTGCCACACAAAAAATAATACGAGGTGCTAGGTCACATTCACTTTATTTTTTTGGGGTCTTCACACATTTTTTCCTTATTTGTAAACAAAAAGTAAAATAAGAAGAAAGAAAAACTCATTCGTTCTGCCCATCTGTCAGGTGCTTAAAGAATGTATGATTATTTGACAATATGCTTGGTGGAGACATCTTGATTAATGAAAAAGTTAATAGGGGTTTAGTATGATTTTGAAAGTTTATAGTGGTTTAGATGAGTAAAATAATGCATTATGCACTTCCATATTTGAGGGACACAGCCTGGATAACGCACCAAGATGTAGATGCTTTCGGGAATGATCATCAAAGAATCCGCCACTAAAACTGCATTTTACAACACGACTTCCACTTTGCCTTCCACGATTTAGATGTTGTGATGCCAACTTGATACTCGTAGATGTAAACGTATCAGTATTCTACATCACATCTTCATAGAATCTTTTTCAATCAAAAGACGACTGGAACGATGACCTAATTAATACCCACAAGATCACAATCAAATTTAGCATCGTGAGGCTTCTGCCGTTACCATGAAGCCTAAGCAACAAGAATGCCACGCAACGACATCAACTTTGATGATTTTCTAAAACCGAAGATAAAGCACGTGAGAAGATAAAGCACGTGAACTTGGCCCACCCGACTGTGCTTTTCTTTCCGCGTGAGAAGACCGATTGCTTGCAGCCTATAAAAGGTTATTTTCTAGGGTTTCGGAATTTGTGCAAGGAATTTTGGTTGTGCGGCTACATGCTAAAACCGTAAGCAGAGGGGTGCAAAACGAGGAGAAAACCGCAGGTGAAAAATCGGCTGAAGAAGAAAATCGCAGTGGCTTTTCGGCGGGTTTTGGCGGCATCCTTTTGAGAGGGTATTTGTGTGAGGGATTTGAGAGTTTGTATGAGGGTTTAGATTGAGTGATTGTAAACCCTAGTTGTATTCTCTCTCTCGTAGATCTCCTCCCCCCCCCTCCTTGTCAAGTGGACATAGGCAATTTGCTGAACCACGTAAAATTGGTTGTATCGCTATTTGTGTGATTTTAGCTTTTTAGGTTCCCTTGATAGGTCAGTCCTTGAACTGATGAGAGGAAGAGCTGATATCTCACTTGGTTGAGATATTTTGCTTAAGGTTCTTGTTTCCTTTGTGAAACAGGATTTCGTATTTCGATCTAACTCTATTGTTGTGCCGAGGTGCTGCCGAAGTGCTGCCGAAATTTTCGCTGCGCGCAACAAGTGGTATCAAAGCCCAGATTTTAGATATAGGATTTTGGAGTTTGGTGGAGGAAGATTCTTGTGTGAAGTTTGGTTCTTGGGATTCTAGGCTTCGGTGGAGATAGCATTAGGAGTTACCGTTAGAGATTTCGCTTTCCTTGTGTGGATAGGAGATCTATTTGGAATCCGATCTAGGGTTCAGTTGGGTGGTTCCTAATTTCTATCAAATTTATTTTTTCTCTACAATTTGAAGTTAGTTTGAATTGGGAGAAGAATGTGAAAGTAGCAAGTCGATGGCGAGTACAATACAAGTTGGTTTTCAGAACACTAAGATTAGTGTGGTGAAGTATGATGGCAAAATCAACTTTAGTTTGTGGATGGGCGATGTACAGGATGCGCTCAATGCTCAAATTTTGGAAAAGACCATCATGGTCCATGAGAGGCCACCTAAATATGAAGATGTGGTATGGGAGAAGATGAATAGGAACGCTTGTGGGATGATCAGGTCCTGTTTGGAAAAGGAGCTGAAATATAATGTGATTGGGGTGAGGTCTGCAATGAAGATATGGGAAATTCACAACAATAAGTATCTCACAAAGAGTGTTGAGAACAGGTTGCACTTGCTGCGAAGACTCTTCAGATTTCAGATGTCCAGAGGCACCATGCTAGCGGCTCATGTGAACAACTAAATGAAATTGTTATCGGACTTGACGAATGTTGATGAGAAGATATCGGATGAGTACAAGTCGATTATTTTGTTGGGCTCCTTACCGGATGAGGAGTATGATACATTCGTGCTTACTTTGTTGAACAGGAGATCTTCTATCAGCTATAGTGAAATGGCTAACGCTTTGACGAACTATAATTTGAGGAGGAAGGATAAGGAGACTTCCCGTGCTAGTACTTCAGGCAAGGCCTTGTCAACGAGAGGTAGAAGCCCATATCCGAAAGGTGGTAATAGAGGAAGGTAAAAGTCTAGAGACTGCCACCAATTAGCAAAGAAACAATGTGTATTCTACAATGAGCAGGGACATTAGAAGAGAGACTGTCCGAAGCTCAAGGAGAAGGAGAATGACAAGAAAAAGGGCCCAAAGGCCAATGAGATGAATATTGCGAAAGGTGATGATTCCGATGATTCGTGCTTTTCTCTACTGATTGCTCCGGAGGTGAACCATGTGGATGCATCAGATTGGATGCTTGATTCCGGTACTACTTATCATGTGACCCCTAAGCGAGATTGGTTTGCATCTTTTGAGAAAGTCGATGGGGGTGTTGTTGTCATGGGAAATGATCAATCCTGTGGCGTTTGTGTGATAGGTACCGTGCGGATTAGGATACACGATGGAGTAGTCCGTGAGTTGAAGGATGTGAGATTAGTTCCTCAACTGAAAAAATCTTATCTCAGTTGGAGCTTTGGGGGCGAAGGGATTCAATGTGACTTTCGAAAACGTTATAGCGAAGGTTACTAAGGGATCATTGGTGGTGATGAAGGGAGTCCACAATCGGAATTTGTATTATCTGAAAGGAAGCACCGAGATTGGTCAAGTTGCTTCGGCTATTTCAGAAGTGGACATGAGTAGACTTTGACACTATAGGTTGGGGCACACAGGTGAAAAGTTACTGTAAGCATTGTGCAAGCAGGGGCTATTGAAGGGAGCCAAGAGTGAGAAGATTGAGTTCTGTGAGCAGTGTGTTCTTGACAAGAAGAAGAAGGTGAAGTTCGGGACTACCATTTATCAGACGAGGAGTATCCTGGACTATGTGTACACAGACGTTTAGGGTCCCACTAAGACTGCATCACTTGGTAGTAGACATTGGTTCTTCATTTTTGTAGATGACTATTCTAGGCGTTATTAGGTGTACACAATAACGAAGAAGAGTGAAGTCCTAGATTTGTTTGTGGAGTGGAAGAAGAGATTGGAACTGCAGACTGGGAGAAAGATCAAGTCGTTACGATCCAACAACGGTGGTGAGTATACTTCTGACCCCTTTTAGCAGCTATGTCGAGACGAGGGCATAGAGAGACACTTCACGGTTAGTCATACACCGTAGCAGAATGAGGTAGCAGAGAGATTAAATCAGTCTTTACTGGAGAAGATCCGATGCTTATTGTCGCAGAGTGATTTGGAGAAGATCTTTTGGGCTAAGGCACTTACATATGCGAGCCACCTCATTAATAGGCTGTCTTCATCTACGATTGAGGGGAAAACCCCTATGGAGAAGTGGTCGGGAGAGCCAACACACGACTATAATCAGCTCAAGGTATTCGGGTGCCCTGCATTTTATCATGTGAAAACTGATAAGTTGGAACCTCAAGCTAGGAAGGCTATATTTGTAGGATTCAAGCGTGGTGTCAAGGGATACAAGCTTTGAGATACAGTTGATAAGAAGATTGTGGTGAGTAGGGACGTCACGTTTGATGAGGCTTCTATCTTGAAGCTTCCCAGCTCTCATCAGGTGGAGAGCGACCCGAAGGAGGAGATATCGCAGGTGGTGGAGATCGATGCAGCTCAACATTGTCCAAATGGTACAGTATCCATTAGAGTGCCGACTGAGGTGACGCCAGGCGAGCATGATGATGACACGGGGGATACAAGTACTGATGTGCAGGATTAGAGACCGATGGCTCAAGTTTAGGTTTCGATTGTGGTTCGGAGGCAGAGGAGAAACATGTAGATGCCAACACGGTATGCCGACATAGTTGCGTATGCACTTTCGATGGAGAGTATCGATGAGTTGGTGCCTACTACATTCAGAGAGGCTGAGCAGAGTTCGGAGGCTGATTTGTGGTAGGTGGCTATGCAAGAGGAGATGGAATCTCTTCATACGAACGATATGTGGGAGCTTGTTGAGCTTCCAAAAGGGCGGAAGGCAATTAGTTGTAAGTGGGTATACACGAAGAAGGAGGGCATTGAGGGAACTCCATTGAGGTTCAAAGTTAGGTTAGTTGTGAAGGGCTATGCACAGGAGGAAGGTATTGACTATAATGAGGTTTTCTCTCCGGTGGTGAAGCATTCTTCGATTCGGATTTTGCTAGCTTTGGTGGCAGAGTATGGTTTGGAGTTAGATCAGTTAGATGAAGACGGAATTTCTTCATGGTGATCTTGATGAAGAAATATATATTACTTAGCCATTGGGATTCCGAGCTGTAGGGAAAGAAAAATTAGTTTGCAGATTGAAGAAATCACTATACTGTTTGAAGCAGTCTCCTCGACAATGGTATAGGCGATTCGATGGTTTTATGATTGGTCATTCGTATACTAGGAGCCAGTTTGATCCTTATGTATATTTTCACAAGTTGAAAGGAGGTACGTACATCTATTTGTTACTTTATGTCGATGACATGTTGGTTACCTCTACTTCCAGGTCGGCTATAGATGAGTTGAAGTTTAACTTTCAATTGAGTTTGAGATGAAGGACTTGGGCGAGGCGAAGCGCATTCTAGGAATAGAGATCGGCAGAGACAAGAAGATGGGTAGAATTTGTTTGACACAGGTGGCTTATTTGAAGAAGGTTCTACAGCGATTCCATGTTAGCATGGATACAAAGCCAGTTGGTGTACCTTTGGGAGCCCATTTGAAGCTTTCAGCTGGTCTTTCACCGAAGTCAGTTGAAGATGGTGAGTTGATGTCGAAGACTCCATATGCGAGCGCAGTTAGAAGCTTGATGTACGCGATGGTATGTACGAGACCGGATTTATCACAGGCGGTGAGCATGGTTTTGAGATACATGCACAATCCAGGAGTGGGTCATTGGGACGCCGTGAGATAGATTTTGAGGTACATTCGAGGTATGCTCAATGTTGGTTTAGTTTATGAGCGGGACACTACAGGTGTTCGCGGGAAAAATTGTTTTCTCTGATCTCATTGTTTCCATTAGCAACAGTTTATCGATTACAAGGGATCCGGTCTTTTTATAAGATCCGATTACAACAAAATCAAAGAAAAATCTAAAAAAAGATTACAACTTTCCTTTTTTGAACAAATCGCAAGATCCTGTTTTGCGGTCTCTTGCTTGTGTGGGTTCTTCACATGCGCCGGGGTTAATCCGTGGACCACCGCGCGATCTTGATCCGGTCGGATCTACACGGTATGACGGGTGTTATTTCATGAAGGAAATGACAGCCGGGGGTATTATTTCACCAAGGAAATAATAGCCCTAAGTAATCGAAATCGACCAAGCGAAATCGATACTCTTCTCGGGATCAAAAACCAAGTTTTGATCCGGAGGATGACCATGTGGATCTCAAATCTGATCTCTCTCGAACTCCTGCCTTATTTGGTGTGGATGAATGCCAAGAACCAGATCTGAAAAGTCCAAAACTCCAAGATTCCAAAGCTTCAACCTTTATTAGTCTTGAGCCTTTAATCTAGCAGAGTTTCGCCTTCAAAAAATCCCACCTCCAAAACAATGAGCCTAGGGGTCTATTTATAGGCTCCTCAAACCAGATCTAGGCTCAGATCTGGGCCCAAATCTGGTGGCTCGACCAGGTGGCTCGGCCACCTAGGTGGCTTGGTCACCGAGCCACCTAGGTGGCTCGGCCGGCCACCTAGGTGGCTCGGCCACCGAGCCACCTTGGTGGCTCGCCGAGCCACCAAGAGGTGGCTCACCGGCTCGGCTTTGGCCGAGCCACCTAGGAGTGGCTCGGTTTTGGCCGAGCCCTCCAGACGTTTGCTGTTTTGCCGTTTTTTAATTTCTCGGTTTATCCGAACTCTGATTTGGCAGTCCGGATCTTGATTTAGCAGTCCGGATCCTGATCTTGATTGATGTGGTGGACTCTATGGTTGGATGACTCGTTAATTCATCGACCCATTAGCTTGATTGGGCACGCGATTAGAAGTATTCTGTTGGTTGCGTGCGATTTGTTAACCTCGTCGCCTCGTTAATCCGCTTCGTCGCATCTCACTTGGCTTCGGTGTCGTGGTCTAACGAACATGCTTGGATATATCACCCGATGGTTCGTTGGTTTGTCGAATCACCGTGTCGAGCTGTGTTAAGAGACCTATAAGCAGTTTTATACGCCTACAGATACCCCCTCCAAAGTATTTCAGCCTCATTCTTTTATAGAAGAGTCTGGGATACTTTGGATATGATTGTCCCAACCTTCAATCGGTATAACGAGACCTTGGAATGGCTTCTATTCTTGATTCTTTCAATCCTCCAAGCTATTCGGTGCTTTGTCGAATGTCTGCAAGGGTTCCGGTGCTGCATTTATTGTCTGACTGTTGTCGGAATTTCGAACTTGAAGTCAATTCCTGATTTTCTGATCTTTAGCTCGCGTTTGCTGTTTCAACATAGAACTGACCATCGATTGTTGGCGTCGAGTCTTCATTTGCAACGTGTTGTCCGGCATTTTGACACATTTTATACTCGTACGTCTGCTGGAGTCTTGAGAAGCAGTTTATACTCTTATACTTTTCGGAGTGTTATTGAGTTATCCTTAAGAATATTTTTAGAAAAAATACTCTCCAAAAACTTCTCAACAAAAATAGGGAATAGTTTATACTCGTATACCTTATTGGAGTATTGTTGAGGTCAACCGGCCTGATAATGACCCAAAAAAGGCAGTAATTAGGCTTAAAAAATCTTCCGACCCTTCCGAATGTGTGGGAGAGGCATGAATAAATAAGGGACTGAACCATCGGTCGATTTGAAGTCGTTTCGATACTCAGTTCAGCTCCAATTTGAATTTTGGTTCAAATGGTTCAAACTTGCTCAGAACTGGTTCAACTTGGTTCGAGACTGGTTCAACCTGGTTCAAGACTGGTTTAACCTGGTTCAGTCTGGTTCAGCTTGGTCTGGTCTGGTTCAGACTGGTTTGGTCTGGTTCAACCTCATTAGAACTGATTTAGCCTGGTCTGGTCTGGTTCAGGACTGATCTGGTCTGGTTCAGGACTGGTCTGGTCCGGTTCAAGGCTGGTTCATTCTATAAAAGAGCTTATTTTCTCCTTCCTGGGGCCCCCCCCCCCCCCCCCCCCCTCTCCTTTTTTTAAATTTTCTCTTACCTCGTGTATCCTTTCTTCTCCAAACCCTAAAATTCGTCTAAGATCCACCTTTCCTTTTGATTTTAGACTGAAAAATCCTTCAAAATCTCCATATATAAAGTTTCTCTAAGGCCCCTCGAGCACGTGGTTCGAGCCTCCTTCAAGATCTGATTTTTATTGGATCCTCTAGCTTTTCCTCAAGTAAATCCTCCCTAATTTTGGCATATTTCATGTTTAATTCAGTACATGAATTTGTGGGATTGTTTATGAGGGTTAGGGTTGTGATTTGACGCCCCAAGCTCGCATTTCAGGGGGGAGATATGAGGGGTTTAATTGCAATAAAGAGGGGGTAAAATTTTAGGGTTAGAGTTTGTCACCCTAACTAAAAATTTTTGTATCCGATCCCCTGATTTATTTTACAGATCATCATGTCGCATATCCCGAGAGGTCAATCTCCTACTGCGTCGGCTGATGGCGTGCTTCCCTCGTACACTGGTGAGCTCTCTTTTTGGCGTATTTCGAGATTTGTAGATTAATTTTTTATCCCCGTTTTGTTCTCCTTGGTGAGACAATTAGGAAGAGCCTTGATTCTCCTTGGTGAGGATTGACGCTTTAAAGATAGGTTTTGCTTGGTCAAAACCATATCTCAAAGTAAATAAAGAGGGCGGTTTGACGCTATATTGTGCCTTATAAGGCAGGGATGTACCCTATCTTATGAATGCATAATGTGGCCAAATCGTCTCACCCTTTATAAGGCAGTGACTCTATCTTATCCATTCGTAAGATGAGTTTAACTTTCTTTTATAACTGAGACTAACAAACACTTAATTGCTTGTTTCCAGTGGAATATCCCTCTAGAGCGTTCTCATCTCATGTAGTGGACAGGCATCGTGACGAGTATTATTCGACCTCCGATGATTTTTCACCTATTCCACTTACTCCTCAATTTGCTTCGGGCAGGCTGACAGAGGTTGCCCAAGTGGTGAAGGAAGGTGGACATCGAGTTCTTCGACAGTTGATTATTGATGCGCCTTTCGTGAAGGATACCATCTCTGTTCAGCCTCTCAGGAAGACTGACTTTTTATTCGGTGACTCTGTTGAAGATCCTGGTGCAGTGTTTATTGATGCCGAGAAGTGGCTTCATAAAGATGACGAGGGTTCTCTATATTTGCCTAAGATTTCTCGTCACCGCTTATTGACTGAGCTCAGGCGTCAGGCCGTGACACGGGAGATGTCGTGGCGTTTGACGGAGGAGCATGAGAGCATTCATTGTGGCTATATTACTCATCAGGCAGCTCCTGGTTCGAGCAGGAGTCATATCATTGGATTGCGTCCTGGAGTATTGGGGCTAGATACACCACCGCGTAACAAGTTTCTTGCTTCTGTTTCTACTTTGAAGAATCGTCTCGCTTACTTAGGACGGGAGATGCCTGCGTTGCGCCATAGATTCTATGGTTGGGTCCATTCTTCAGACAGGCTTTGGTGGGCTCGTATGACGAACTACGTCTTAAGCCGATGGAGTGAGGAGTTACACGCTTGTGGTTTATATGCAGCTATTCGTTCCACCATGTATGGTTTACCCGTCAGCGCTAAACATTTCTTCGCTTTGTACGAACTCTATAACCCGGATTCGAACACTTTCCTGACAGGGCACGGAGAGTTGGGCTTGGCTCTCCATGAGATGCATAAGATTTCTGGTTTGCCCATGGGCCAGATGTTATATCCGGAGTACTTTCCCTCCAACCATGAGTTGAGTCAGCTGAAGGACCGTATGCCCAACCGCTATGAGACTTTATGGGATCTCACATGTCACTACCATATTGCCTTGGCGCAGTCTGAGCCTTTAGTGAAGAGGACTAAGTCACAGGTGAGCCTGAAGTAGTTCGCATGTTACTTGTTCAGAAATTTAGAGAGCAATTCTGGCGAGGCTATTTATGAGCTAGCAACGCTTACTCCTTCAGAGGTTAACGGTCTGCTGAAGAAGATTGACGCTCATTCCTATACCATTGGCAGTCCCGAGAGTGGCTTTCCTGTAGGGACCAAGTTTAAATCATTCTTGTGGCATGCGACCGCATCGATTCAGCCGATGACCCTTCTTGCCGGTTACCTCGCTATCTAGTTAAAGAAATACGTGGTCCCGTATCAGTCCAGTGACATTTTGCCATTGGAAGTGCTCTACCCAGCGGTTCAGCTTGCCTACAAAAAGGAACTTTTGCTTCTTCCGGTGATGGTAGCTAACATTCATCGAGGGCTTCGACAGATTTCTAGTGCTTTCACACAGAAAGAAGGTGTACCGTCGGCCCGGATTCCTCTTATTAAGGTGGAGCTTCCATAAACTTATTTGGTGGCTTGGTTCGTCCTTCATCATTCTGATATGATGTCGGTACCTAACACCACAGACCACTCTGTTCCCCTACTATAGTTGTTTGAGAATGGTAGGTGGGAGGGGTGAGGATTCCTTGAAGTCAGGAAGCAGCTACAGGTCCACAAGTGTTGGGCATTTTCCACTTGCTTCCCGTAGTTCTTCAGCCGATACGGCGAGTGTTTGATTGATGAGGAGAGGCCGAGGGAGTATCGAACTCATTTAGATATCAGCTGCTTTAATTGGATAGTGAACATTAGACCGGGTTATCTGACCTTCCGGGTGAGGAATCAGTGTTTTATAGAGCCATATCTACCCTGCCGATTCGCTCGCCAGTTTGGCTATGATCAGCTTTATATCGGGAATCCGCGTCAGCAGCTTCGGACTCATGGCGGTTTAGTGGACGGTCTTCGGGCATGGCTGTGGATCGTGACGGGCTGCACTGGTGCCAAGTTCAGTCTCCCTAGTGCTGAGCGTCAGTTAAAGCTCACATTCTTGAGCTACAGGTGGTTGTTAGCAGCTAACAAACCTGTCCCTGTGAAGCCGATTGCAGAGTTAGTGGCTGAGGAGGCTTCTCAGGCTGATTCTCGTACGATTCAGGAAGATGCTCGGTCACAGAGGACGCAGAGCAAGACTCGTCGAATCGGCGAAGAAGGAAAAAAGACCTTCAATTCTGCTGAAGAGGCCTCAGGCGGAGATCCTGAAGATTACGAGGAATATTTCGAGCGAGGTTAATCACCTATCTTTTCTCTCTGTCCTCCAGAATTATTAATCTTGACAACTGTTTGATGTTTCAGGGACAGTGGTTGATAAGGAAGAAGAATTCCGTTCTTTTACTCAGGTGAGAACTCCGATTGCTATCCCAGCTGCTAGGCGGAAGAGACTAGCCCACAAGCCGCGTGTAGATCCACGAGCACCTGAGATGGATTCGGCTGGTGATGATCCCGCTAGCGACGGAGGTAACATCTACCCTATAGACCATCCTCTTGATCATTCAGAACTTCGGACTCATGCTTTTCCATCTCCATATAGGAGAGCGTGGGGAAGGCGAGATGAGTCTCGATCCTGCTCCTCATGATTTTGCATTTTCTGGTGAGCCTGACTTACCACACCAGGTAGAAAAGCCTACAGAAGCTGCCGACGTTAGGGAGACTATCAATGTAAGACCCGATTCAGCAAATCCAGGTACATCTACCATTGACAATATACCCTTTAGATGACAAACAAAGGAGTTGAACGATTCAGAATTCGTGCCTCCCTTAATTGTCTCTATGCTTCTTGCTCTTTTAGATAAATTGCAGGTGGCAAACGTGGACCTTGGGAGTAGAGAGGCTAATACATCCGTAAGAGGTAACTCATTTCCATTGGTCGTAGTCTCTTTATTCTTCTTTCGCATTTATATTTTCTTGTGTCAGATTTTTCGACTGATGATTTCGACGAGGAAGGTTTGCTTGTGGACACTCCTATGCTCCACTTCATGTATGGCTCTCCTCAGATTGATGACCAAATGCCTGAAGATATGTTTCCTGAGTCTACACTCCCCAAGAATTCCGAGGATGGTCCTTTTGAAGGTACGTGCCTCTTCTCACGTTAATTATAGGACTAGCCATTTTTTGACTAATGCAGCTATAATGTGATGAATCTGAAAATTCCATTTTGTGTTTGACAGAAGCTTTTGTCGAGACTGATCCTGTTGAGCCGGCTGTGAGACCAACTACATCAGCTGATACATCGACAGCGGTTACACCTCCACTACCCCCAGTTACTCAAGGGGAAGAAGGTATAAATTAAGCAACTGAGAAATGTCATTTATTTCCTCATCAAGGCTTTTTGACGGATTTCCTCCTTTTTGTGTAGGGCTTCCTTCTCGGCTTCATGTCCTCGTGAAGGAGTTGTTATCAGACAACGATCCTGAGAAGATCATCATCTGTATAGAAGTTCGCTCCTTCTTCTCCTTCGTGAATACTATGATTGGCAAACTCTTCCACGGCAGACTCTTCCTTCACCAATTCAAGCCTTTCCTTGATTCTAGAATAAATTCAATAAGGGATGCAGGATATCCGGATCTGGCGAAGGCTATAATTGATGACCTTGATTGCCTAAAGCACGAGCTTCAGATGTTACGTGAGCTCCGGGATGCAGGTGCCTCTTCATTCATTGCTGCCAATTTGGATGCTCGCTTACAGACATGGCGCGATACTCGAACCTTTACTGAGTTCGAGATTCAGGTGCAGCGGGATCGGATAGATCGAGTTGAGGCCAACCTTGCTGTTAGATCATCTTCACTTGTCGATCTTGACTTTTCTATTGCCTCTTGCGAGGCCAAGATAGAACAGTTCAGAAGAGGACTTCGTGAAGAAGAGGAGACTTTGAGTATCCTTCAAATAACAAAGGTACAGGATCAGCAAGCCCACATTGCCTTATCTGAGGAGTTGAAATCCTTTAAGCAGAAGCTGGTCGAGACGGAGGAGGTTGCTGTGAAGACTTTAG
>BQKN01064335.1:385337-407996 GCA_022839385.1 Asparagus kiusianus
ATGATTGACCATAATACTCATAGGATTTTTGGCAAACCCTCAGCCCTCAACGGATTTGATAAGCCTTTACCGACTACCGTTTGAGTCGGGCTAGTATGCGGATTGTCTAAATCCGTTCCGCATGTAACGTTGTGCTAAGAGAGTGAATTCTCTGAGACTTTATGCTATGATGTCGAATACATAAGCTTTACCATTTGTTACGGGAATAGGTTACCCGGCAACGCGTGTTAGGCGTTGACTTTAGGATTTTTGGCTAACCCCCAGCCTTCAACGGATTTGATTAGCCTTTACCGACTACCGTTTGAGTCGGGCTAGCATGCGGATTGTCTAAATCCATTCCGCATGTAACGTTGTGCTAATAGAGTAAATTCTTTGAGACTTTGTGCTATGATGTGGAATACATGGGCTCTACCATTTGTTACGGGAATAGGCTACCCGGTAACGCGTGTTAGGCGTTGACTTATCCCTACTTAGGCTTCGGGATAAAGGTCCCCAAAATTAGGTTCTGGTGTCTTCTTGGACAGTAAAAGACTAACCTGGCGATGCGTGTTAGGCCTCGGCATATCCCTTCTTAGGATTCAGGATGAAATTCCCCATGCGTGTAAGGCATGAATTTTGGTGTTATTAATAACAACCTACCACAATGTTGAATATGTGGGCGGGTGTTCTTTTTAACGGTTAAGAACTAACCGGCAGCGCGGGTTAGGCGCAGACTTATCCCTGCTTAGGTTTTAGGATAGGATACCCCAGAATCGAACTCTGGTGTCTTTTTCTATGGAGAAAGACTAAACCGGCATCGTGTGTTAGGCGTAGACTTATCCCTGCTTAGGATTCGGGATAAACTTCATAGGATGAATCCTAGATTGATAAATTCTTGGAAAAGGTTGGTGTGGGAAAGGAAGAATTTTATATTCTATTTTCCGGTCTTCTTTTAGGGTGAAGGCGAACCCGAATACAAGGAAGGAAGAATTTTATATTCTATTCCTTGATTCTGGAAAGGAAGAATTTTATATTCTATTTCCAGCGCAAAAGAAACTAGAAGTGGGATCTCCACTCCGAGAATCTGGAAAATCTAGATAAATTTACCTTTTATAGGATTAGTTATCTAGTCTGAAGATGAGTTTCTCGTTTATCGAAGTGAAATTTCAACTTCGGTTATAACTATGAGGAAGTTTAACCAAAGAGAAAGAGAAGGGAGTTCTTTCGTTTATCGAAAGGGGACTCTGAATTGAAAGTGGACCTCTTGTTCGTGGAAAGAATCAAGAGGGGAATTTGTTGGTGGCTTAGGTCAGAAAGACACTTTTGGTGGACTCACTGTCAATTGAAATTGATCAGTGAGGGACTTTGGTGGTGAAAATAATTTTAGGTTATCCTCTAGAATATTAAGTGTAATATTCTTCAAGGAACTTCCCGGTAAATGGGTTATCCTGAATGTACTAGGGATAGTACTTTTTCAGAAACTTCCCATTTATTAGCATTAATTGCCTGACGCCCTCTTGAGTAATCAGGCGATATGCGCCGTTTGAGTAGACTGTGTCTATCACAAACGGTCCTTCCCATTTGGGTTCAAATTTACCTTTCTTCTTGGAGTTGAGGATTATCGGTCGGCGAGCAGCGAGGACCAGATCTCCTTCCTTGAAGCTTCTCTGTCGGACTCTTTTGTTAAAAGCCCTAGATATTCTGGCTTGATAAAACTCAATGTGTTGTTGAGCTTCCAAGCGCTTTTCATCCAACATTTCGAGTTCTTCGAGACGTTTCTGATGTTGTTCTTCTGTCGTCATCTCAGTTGCGAGAGCGATCCGAAGGGATGGGATTTGGATTTCCAATGGTAGCACAGCTTCACATCCGTATACCAACGAATATGGGGTAGCTCCTGTAGGTGTGTGTATGGTGGTACGATAAGCCCAGAGTGCTTCACCGAGTTTATCATCCCAGTCTTGTTTATTGGTCTTCACAAGCTTTGACAGGATTTTAATGATCGTCTTATTAAAAGCCTCAGCTAATCCATTCGAGACGGGATAATAAGCTGTTGACGAAATATCTTGAATTTTGAACTTGTCACAAAACCTGACGAAAGCGTTGCTTATGAACTGTGGACCGCTGTCATGAATGATCCGTTTTGGCACACCGTGTCGGTATATGACATGATGTTTAATGAAATTGATGACGTTGTTCGTCTTCACTTCTCTAAGCGGAATCACTTCAGCCCACTTTGAAAAGTAATCCTTGATTGCGAGAATGAATCGATCACCTTTGACTGAAGGGGGAAAAATAGGACCGACAATGTCCATACCCCATGTCTCGAACGGCCAAGATGTGGTTGACGTGTGTAAACGCTCCGGTGGTTGGTGCATATAATTTGCATGTACTTAACAGGCGTGACATCCTCGGGCATATTCGATTGCATCATGAACCATTGTTGGCCAAAAATATCCCATTCTCCTGATGCGATCATACAGTTTGGGACCGGGCTGATGCGCACCATATTCTCCTTCGTGTGCTTCTTTAAGAACTTCTTCTGCTTCTTTGTTCGAAAGGCATCGGAGTAACAAACCATCGTACCCTCGACAGTATAACGTATGGGTCTCGGTATTATAGAAGAATCTTGGTGCTCTTCGGCGGATTGATTCCCTTTCTTTTACATCCTCTGGCAAAATACCATATTGGACGTAGTCAATGATAGGAAAACGCCAATCTTGGGACTCAGACTCAATTTGAGTTGAGTTTACCTCCTTGGCGCTTATGTTTCTATCATCTTCCTCTTCGATATCCATATTGTATATGGGTATGCAGAGTTAATGCGATCTTACTGTGACTAGCAGTTCAGTTTCGGGAGGCTGCGCAAGTGATACCGCTAGTGCTGCCAGTGCATCCGCATAAGCGTTCTGGAGACGAGGGATGTATTCAATAAAGAATTCTTCAAAAGAATCTGCCATTTTAATGGCCTCCTGGTGGTACGGGATCAAGTCTTGGTTCCTGACTTCATATTCTCCACGGAGTTGGTTGACTATCAATTGAGAATCCCCAAAAGCTTCGAGATATTCGACCCCCATCTTCTTGGCGAAACTGAGTCCAATGAGAAGCACGTTGTACTCGGCTACGTTATTAGAACATGGATCAGTCAGTGAATAAGCCCGAGGCATCACATGCTTCCCCGGGAAAACTAACACAACTCCAACTCCGGAGGAGACTTTAGAACATCCGGGGGTTATTGCCACATTAACTGCCCTTGAAGCACCATCGAAGTATAATTGTCATACTTGTTAGTATGATGTAGTGTTAACCTCGTGGGTTTCATCCGGCAAGTCATTATATACTTCTGCCGTATCCGTTGTCGGGTTTGCCGCCAAAAGATCACAAATCGCTTGTCCTTTGATCGACTTCTGCTGTTTGAAGTGCAAATCATATTGGGACAAGAGAAGGGCCCACTTCGCTAACCGCCAATTCATAGAGGCCGGTTGTGTCATAAATACCCGTACTGGATTAACGTTAGAAATGACGTAAATCGTCTGCCCAACCAAGTAATGCCGCATCTTTTGTACTGCGAATACCAATGCGAGTCATTCTTTCTCAATCATCAGATATCGAGACTCGACGCCTACCAAGGTCCGACTTAGGTAATAGACCGTCTGTTCGTGACCATTATCATCGTCTTGTGCTAGTAAAGCACTTATCGAGTGGTTCATCGCCTTGAGGTAAATCAAGAACGGTTTACCTGATTTTGGTGCAACGAGAACAGGAGGATTTGTCAGATATGTTTTGATATCTTCGAGTGCTTTTTGGCAGGCATCGTCCTAAATAAATGACACACCTTTCTTGTTTAGCTTAGAGAATGGTTGGCACTTCCCAGAAAGATTTGAGATGAACTACGTCGGCTGATGGCGCAACGATCTCGGCAGCGAGATCGGTGGCTCCCACTGTGGTCGCCAGATTGTTCGCGGGAAAAATTGTTTTCTCTGATCTTATTGTTTCCATTAGCAACAGTTTATCGATTACAAGGGATCCGGTCTTTTTATAAGATCCGGTTACAACAAAATCAAAGAAAAATCTAAAAAAAGATTATAACTTTCCTTTTTTGAACAAATCGCAAGATCCTGTTTTGCGGTCTCTTGCTTGTGTGGGTTCTTCGCCTGCGCCGGGGTTAATCCGTGGACCACCGCACGATCTTTGATCCGGTCGGATCTATACGGTATGGCGGATGTTATTTCACGAAGGAAATGACAGCCGGGGGTATTATTTCACCAAGGAAATAATAGCCCTAAGTAATCGAAATCGACCAAGCGAAATCGATACTCATCTCGGGATCAAAAACCAAGTTTTGATCCGGAGGATGACCATGTGGATCTCAAATCTGATCTCTCTCGAACTCCTGCCTTATTTGGTATGGATGAACGCCAAAAACCAGATCTGAAAAGTCCAAAACTCCAAGATTCCAAAGCTTCAACCTTTTTTAGTCTTGAGCCTTTAATCCAGCAGAGTTTCGCCTCCAAAAAATCCCACCTCCAAAACAATGAGCCTAGGGGTCTATTTATAGGTTCCTCAAACCAGATCTGGGCTCAGATCTGGGCCTAGATCTGGTGGCTCGGCCAGGTGGCTCGGTGAGCCACCTAGGTGGCTCAGCTTTGGCCGAGCCACCTAGGAGTGGCTCGGTTTTGGCCGAGCCCTCCAGGTGTTTGCTGTTTTGCCGTTTTCTGGTTTCGCGGTTTATCCGAACTCTGATTTGGCAGTCCGGATCTTGATTTGGCAGTCCGGATCCTGATCTTGATTGATGTGGTGGACTCTATGGTTGGATGACTCGTTGATTCATCGACCTGTTAGCTTGATTAGGCACGCGATTGGAAGTATTCCGTTGTTTGCGTGCGATTCGTTAACCTCATCGTCTCGTTAATCCGCTTCGTCGCATCTCACTTGGCTTCGGTGTCGTGGTCTAACGAACATGCTTGGATATATCACCCGATGGTTTGTTGGTTTGTCGAATCACCGTGTCGAGCTGTGTTAAGGGACCTATAAGCAGTTTTATACGCCTACAACAGGTGGGCAACTATGCATTAGTTATGTTGATTCGGATTATACCGGAGATTTGGATAAGCGCCGGTCTACTACGGGGTATGTATTTACTTTGACCTATGCGTCTGTGTGTTGGAGAAGCACCTTACAGTCGACGGTTGCTTTGTCTACGACGGAGGCAGAGCATATGGTGGTTACGGAGGCTGTGAAGGAGGCTATTTGGCTTCGAGGACTTTTGGAGGAACTTGGTATATCGCAGCGATCTATCACTATTTATTATGATAGCATGAGTGCTATCTATTTAGTAAAGAATCAGATTTTTCATACGAGGACGAAGCACATTGATGTTTGATATCACTTTGTTCGGGATGTTCTTGAAGATGGCGATGTGGAGATTGTGAAGGTCGACACGAAGGATAATCCGGTGGATATGCTCACTAAGGTGGTTCCTAGCAATAAGTTTGATCATTGTCGAAACTTATTGCATATTCGTGATTGTTGAGGCTGTTGGCGGCCATTTGGGTGAACTACGTTCGGCTTGATTCCTAGGCAAGAGGATACGTAGGCAGTCTTTCGATACAGTCGGTTTTGGATGAGTTGATACCAATATTTGGAGAGTGTTCGCATTCTCGTTTAGATCTCGAAGTGAGTTTTTTGATTTGGTCGGTGTCGGCTCAGTTTTGAAAAAACTTCACCGAGATGGAGAATTATGAACACGTGGGAACACGTGGGGGCCCACCTACGTGAACGTGTTTGAGTGTCTCGTACTCACGAACACAGTTGTAGCTGCATGAAGAGATTGCAGGCCCACCCACATGAGGAAAGCTATAAATATAGCTTTTAATTTGTGCTCTAGGTTTAGTGCAAGGAGTAAGGGCGGCGTGCAAAGAAAAAGAAAAGAAAAGACAGAGTTCTTTTTCTGTGCGCAAGTGCTGAGCAGGGGAAAATTTGTGACGGGTGCAAAAGAAAAAGCAGCAGCTTTTGTTAGGGTTTGTGCATCCTTTTGTGAGAGAGTTTGTGTGAGGGATCTGAAAGTTTGTGTGGGGGTTTAGGTTGTGAGTGATTATAAACCCTAGTTGTATTCTCTCCCTCTATTAGTAGATCTCCTCCCTCTTTGCCCCGTGGACGTAGGCAATTTGTCGAACCATGTAAAAATTGGTTGTACTGCTATTTGTGTGATTTGTAATAGCTTTTAGGTTCCCTCGACAGGTCAGTCCTAGAACTGATGAGAGGAAGAGCTGATATCTCACTTGTTTGAGATATTTTGCTTAAGGTTCCTGTTTCCTTTGTGAAACATGATTTTCTATTGCGATCTGTCTCTCTTGTTGTGCTACCGAAGTGCTGCCGAAATTTCCGCTGCGTGTAACAAGAACATGAAATACATCCAATATGCTAAGCACAACAATGCTGGTATATATCGAGATGCAGTTATGAAAGATCATTTACCACAATAAATTTATTTGTGGAGGGGGCTAAGTTGACGTGAATTAATAATTATAATCCTTGTACATGTAAGAGCCAATCTTAAAACATCCTGCCAATACACAGTCCACAAATTACTGGCTCATTTTAGACGGTCAAATAGACTTCTCAACAATGACAAATATGGGACATGTAGAAATAAGTTTGTTTTAGTAAAAGCCAGATCCAAAAGATCGTTTGCAGAAAAACAATTACGCCTATAGACTCCAGAATTTAGAGATTTTGATGTGAAATAATGTGTATGTAGGTATAGAGAACAACGACAACAATGCTTCACCAAATCAGCGATCGATCAAGGCAGGAAGCACGAGAATAAAGTGAAGCTCTAGATGGTTTTTAAACAAAGTTGCAAATGTACTAAGTTTATGGCCTTGTAAATTATTCAGAAAAATAATGTAATGATTCGTTCTCGTAATAAAGTTTGACTTGTAATATTTAGATCAGCAGATATACATGGTAACAGAATCACTCGCTCACTAATCAAACAAAATACAGCACAATCGCAATTGATATTAAAATTTATAACATGCACGCAATAGCAGTTCCGAAAATACTAGGTCGAAAGAAAACAAAACATTCGTCGGTCTGAGCTGGGGCGACGTGAGGAACCTCTGGAGGCGGTGTGACGACATCAAATCTAAGGGGCAGGAGTTCTCCTCTCCTCCAAGAGCCACGTAACTGGGATGAAGTAACGTATTCGGGTAAAAGCGTATGTGCCACGAACTGATGCCCAAACGACCCTCTACGCTATCAGCAATCTGAAGAGTCACGCGCTCAATGTATCCGGCTGTGGTCTCGAAAGGCTGGTAGTCAAACCACTGAGAGTGGCAAATCGATCACGTCGGTCTTTGGGTTGTACACGAACTGGGCGTCTTTGGCTTTAGGATCAGCCATGCACCAATGGGCTGTGGAATCGGGGTACGAATCAGACTCGAACCGGACTCGAACTGGACTCCAAACGGATTTGAACAAGTGTGAGTTAGATCTGAGTTGAAAATCAGATCCAACTGACCAGTATCGGGTCTGAACTAAGTGAACCAAGTCAGTCTAACCAAAACTAGATCAGATCCAAGTGAACTGGGACAGATCTGATCAAAGAGAACCAAATCTGAAGGGCCTCTTCGGTGTGATCTTCGATATGACGGAAGAGAGGACGAGCAATGCTGGAGGATGAAGAACAACGACGATCTCGGTGGCCGAGGATGGCGACGGGGCTGAATGACAGCACAGCAGAGAGTGTTGATGCTATCGGGATCGGAGGGAGAGAAAAATGGGAAGGGCGCTAGGTGCTTCGACGGTGGACGAGAACAGGGGAAGTGACGGTGGTTGTTGAAGGTGGAGGCGAGCACGGATCTCGACAGTGGTCCTCGGCGTGGCTAAGGAGGACGGCGAGGCTGGACGGTGATACGACTGAGGGCGGGGTTGTGGTCAGAGGTGGAGGAGAGGAAGACGGCGGCTAGGATTTCACACCTCTAGGTCGTGTGGTTTCACACCAGGGATTCAGGTAATGCAATATTTTTTCATACAATGCTTCAATATTAATTCTGATTACAATTGTGTTTAAATAGAATAGAAAATACAAGATTCCCTAAATCACTCAATTCTCTCACAATCAATCAGTTATTAAAACTGATTAACTACCAAATCCAAAACCAAAATTCAAAATTCAAATTAACTATTACAACTAAAATACTACTAACTGAAATAACTACTAAACAGAAAATCAAAACCATAAAGCAGGGATCTGATACAATACTGAAACCCGACGTCTCCTGTGCTGATAAATTCGGCGAAAATCCCATGCACGCGTCTGAATCTCCTCATCAGATTCACTTTGAAGATCATAGGTTGGAAGCAGAGACCAGAAGAAAAAATATTAGAAAATTAAAAGTCCTTGTTCTTCTAATCCTGTTACTTGGCACATTTGGAACTCTAAAGCAAGTTACCGCGTCCCAGGAAAGCAATTTCTTAAGCAAATATAAGAAGAGTACTAAAGGAATGAAAGCAAGGAAATTTTACTTCAATTTCGCTTTAAAAACACTTGAAGAAATCAATATAAAAAGTCAAATGATACAATTAATTACAAAGGAAACAGTCTAAAGAAAAGATCCTAAACACCCGAAGACCAGTAAACAAATGTTTTTAAATGAGATTTAATAGTTTAAGGTCTAGCCAAGAGCTTCAAATATATTAAGATCATCATCGACATTGAATTTGCTTTCATAGTATTTTCTGAATTGTTAGACTAACAACCAGAGTAAGTACCAAAGACTAACCTCACAAGTGACAATACTACACATCGATATGCTAGGTAGCCACCCACTTGGATTTGAAGTTCTCCAAATTGCGCTTGTCTTTAGGACCTACTTATAGGTTCTGCAAACTACATCTTACAATCTTAACTGTAGTTTAAAAAGTTCAGTCAACTTAACTCCAAAAATACTGAAGAATTACAGGAAACAGGAAGGAAACAGCCAGACAGACTGGCGGTCGACCGCCAACGTGCACGCAGTCCTGCTGGGTTTTGGAGATGAAGGCGGTCGACAGTCGCGGTCGACCGTGGCTGACTGTAATGGATTTATGCTCTCGGGTTTGTGGTTCGGTCGACCGCGACGGTCGACCGTTGATGATTTCTGGGCTGGGCTTCGGTTTTTGACCAGATTCGTTTTCTAAGTTATATATATCCCTAAACCTGATTTGTTAGGGTTAAGCAAGGACGAATTTGAGCAGTCTTTGAGAGAGGATTGTTGCATCCAATTGTGGGAGAGTTGTGAGAGATCAAGAGCTTTGTTTTAAGGTTTGGTCTGAGAGATTTGTAACTCTACTTTTATTCTCTGATTTCTAATAGTAAGAACTCCCCTCCCCTTGCCCCGTGGACGTAGGCAACTTGTCGAACCACATAAATTGTTTGTTCTTGCTGTGGTTGTGTTTGCATATTAGTTGTGGTTTAGTTCAAGTTATTGTTCGTGTTGCACAAGAAAAGCTTCCGCCACGCACAACAATTGGTATCAGAGCTAGATCGACAACATGGGAGATGCAAGCACGTCAGGTTCGTCTCTTACAAAGGTGATACAAAATCTGAGCATCAATAACACAAAGATTGATGTTCCGAAGTTCGACGGCAAGATTAATTTTGGATTGTGGAGGTGTCAGGTGATGGATACCTTGGATGCATAAAATTTGGAGGAGACTCTTGAGTTAAAAGAGAAACCTGCAGAGTTGGAGGATAAGGTTTGAAGAAAGATGAACAGTAAAGCTTGTGTTGTTATTAGGTCATGCTTGACGCCGGATCTTATTTATGATGTTATGAACGATACGTCGGCAAAGAAGATGTGGGAAACACTCAATGAGAAATATCTTACGAAGAGCATTGAGAATCGGCTTCACTTGAAGAAGAGATTTTATCAGTTCAAGATGAAGAAGGGAGTTTCCATCAGGGAGCATGTTAACAACTTCACTAAACTACTTTCAGACATGGCCAACGTGGACATTATAGTTGAGGATGAAGACAAAGCGATGCTACTTCTATGTTCGTTACCCGAAGATGATTATGGTACGTTCGTTCTCACTATGATCAATGGAAGAACTACAGTCAACTACAAGGAGGTGATCTCAGCTTTGGTGAACTATGAGTTGAGGAAGAGTGATGGTGAACCCTCCGAGAAGGCATCGGGAGATGCGTTAGCAGTTCGAGGCTGAGATCCAAACCGTCGCCAGTTCAACCGCTCAAAATCAAGGAATAGGAGTGCATATAAGAGTGTTGGTAGAAATTAATGTCGGTATTGTAAAGAAGAAGGACATTGGAAGATTGACTGCCCAAAGTGGAAAGAAAAAGCCGTGAAGAATAAGGGGAAAGCTGCACAAGCTTCAGAGGTGAATGTTGCAAAAGCTATTGGTGAGCATTCAGATTCAGATTCTTCAGGCTACTCATGCCCTGCTTTACCGTCAGTTTGCTATGCGGATTCCACGGAGTAGATGATGGATTCGGGAGCTACATATCACATCTGCCCTAAGAGGGAGTGATTTTTTAGCTTTGAGGAGCTGGAAAGAGGGGATGTCGTGCTTATGAGAAATAACCACGTATGTCCTATTGGTGGTATTGGCTCAGTCCGGATTAGGATGCATGATGGTGTAGTGAGGGAGTTGAAGGAAGTGAGGTTCGTGCCGCAGTTGACGAAGAACATCATTTCTCTTGGGACTTTGGAGGTAGTAGGATATCGAGTGATCTTAGAGGATGCTATAGTGAAGGTCACGAAGGGTTCTTTGGTGGTGATGCGAGGTGTCAGGGAAAACAACATATACTACTTGAAGGGCAAGACAGTTACAGGGGGTCTGGCAGCTTCTATCACTACAGAGGAGAACACTACCACTTTATGGCACATGAGGCTTGGACACACAGGTGATAAGTCCCTACAGTCATTGGCAAAACAGGGGCTATTGAAAGGTGCTAAGACCTGCAAGATGGATCTGTGTGAGCATTGTGTACTTGGGAAGAAGACTAGAGTGAAGTTTGGCACCGCTGTTCACAACACCCGAGGTACTTTGGATTACATTCACACAGATGTTTGGGGTCCTTCTAAGAACACATCTCTTGGTGGGGCTAACTATTTTATCACTTTCATTGATGATTATTCCAGGAGGAATTGGGTATACCCTATGAAGCATAAACATCAGGTCCTGGATATTTTTGTGGAGTAGAAGAAGAAAGTGGAGCTGCAGACAGGTAGAAAGGTGAAGACTCTACGTTCAGATAATGGTGGAGAGTACAAGATTGATCCGTTTTTGCAGTTTTGCCGGGATCACGGCATTAGAAGACACTTCACAGTTCGAGAGACACCGTAACAGAACGGGGAGGCTGAGAGATTGAACCGTACCTTACTGGAGAAGGTGCGGTGTATGATGACACAGAGTGGATTGCCTAGATCCTTTTGGGCCGAGTCAGTAGTTTATGCGAGATTTCTCGTGAACAGGTTATCGTGTACTGCGATAGACGGGAAGACTCCATTGGAGCGTTGGTTTGGTTCGGTGGCTAGTGACTATGAGTCGTTTCGGATATTCGGGTGTTCAGCTTATTATCATGTCAGTGATGATAAATTAAATCCGAGAGCGAGGAAAGTAGTTTTTGTGGGATTTAGAGATGGAGTCAAAGGCTTCAAGTTATGGGATCCACAGAATAAGAAGATAGTTATTAGCAGAGATGTCACATTTGACGAGGCGTACATGATGAGGCCTCGACCCCCTCAGTAGGTGGAGGGAGACCAGACATGTGAGATATCGTAGCAGGTGGAGGATGATGTGACTCCAACCACTCCAGAGAGCACTGTATCCATTGAGGCTCCTACAGAGGTGACACTGAGAGGAGATCAGATGATAACCGGGCAGATAGAGGATACAGTGGATTATGGGACTCAGGAACAGGGTCATGTTCAGAGGTCCATTGTAGCAGATAGACCGAGGAGAGAGATTCGTCGGCCAGCTAGGTATAATGATGTCATGGTCGCATATGCATTATCAGTGAAGGTCATTGATGATATGGTTCCAGCCACATTCAGGGAGGTAGAGTCTAGCCCCGATTCGATCATGTGGAGGGAAGCTATGGAGGAGGAGATGCAGTCTCTTCAGAAGAACGACACTTGGACACTTGCACATCTACCTAAGGGTAAGAAAGCTATTGGTTGCAAGTGGGTATATGCGAAGAAGGAGGGATCTTCTATTGGGGACATTAGGTTCAAAGCTAGATTGGTTGCCAAGGGATATGCACAGCTTGAGGGCATTGATTACAACGAGGTATTTTCACCCATTATGAAGCATTCGTCGATACGGATCTTATTGGCGTTGGTGGCACAGTTGGATTTGGATTTGGTCTAGATGGATGTGAAGACAGCCTTTCTACACGGTGATTTAGATGAGGAGATCTACATGACACAACCCCAGGGTTTCAAAGCTGCAGGAAAGGAAGATTTGGTTTGTAAGCTGAAGAAGTCTCTTTATGGTTTGAAGCAGTCACCAAGACAGTGGTGAGATTCGACGGTTTTATGATTGGCCGAGGGTACACCAGGAGCCCGTTTGACCCATGTGTTTATATGCACAAGCTACAGGATGGTGATCTTATATATTTGCTTTTATATGTTGACGATATGCTTATTGCTTCCAGGAATTCTTCGGCTATTCGAAAGCTGAAAGAGGAGCTATCATCCGAGTTTGAGATGAAGGATCTTGGAGAGGCAAAGAAGATATTGGGTATGGAGATCGAGAGAGACAGGGTGAGAGGGAGTTTGAAGCTTACACAGAAGAGCTACTTGCAGAAGATGTTGAAGAAATTCAGCTTTGATGGCAATGCAAAAGCAGTTAGCACACCATTAGCTCCCCACTTCAAGCTTTCAGTGTTGATGTCACCTGTTTCAGTTGAGGATAGAGATTATATGTCGAAGGTCCCATATGCTAGTGCAGTAGGTAGCTTGATGTATGCAATGGTGTGTACGAGACTAGATTTGTAACAAGCCGTAAGCATGGTATCTAGATACATGCACGACCCCGGGAAGGCTCATTGGGAGGCCGTGAAATGGATTCTACGGTATGTTCGAGGCACCATGGATGTTGGTTTAGTATTCCAGAAGGATGAGAAGAATGGGCAGGATTGTTTTAGATATGTTGATTCAGATTATACTGGAGATCTTGACAAATGCCGGTCTACTTCAGGTTATGCTTTTACATTGGCAGGTGCACCTGTATGTTGGCGATGCACGCTTCAGTCCACAGTGGCTCTCTCTACTACGGAGGTAAAGTATATGGCAGTAACTAAAGCTATTAAGGAGGCTTTATGGTTGCGTGGATTATTGGAGGACTTAGGGATCGCTCAGAAGACTATTCGGGTATATTGTGATAGCATGTCGGCTATCTATTTGGTGAAGAACCAGGTTTATCATGCGCGCACGAAGCACATCGACGACAGATTCCACTTTGTACGTGACGTGGTGGATGATGGAGACGTCATATTGGAGAAGGTCCACACAAATGATAACCCTGCAGATATGTTGACCAAAGTTGTTTCAGGAGTAAAATTTGGTCATTGTTTAAAGCTTTTGAACATCCTTCAGTGCTGAGGCCTTTGGAGGCCATTTGGGTGAACTACGTTCGGCTTGATTCCTTGGGCAAGAGAATACGTAGGCAGTCTTTCAGATGCAGCCGGTTTGATCAGTTGATTCAGATGGGGGGGAGATCACGTTTCAGCTCTAGTTTGGTTCCCTGACTTGTTGAGGGACTATTGGATGATTTAGTGTCGGCTCAGTTTTGGTGGAAACATTCGCCGAGGTGGAGAATTGAAGAATTACAGGAAACATGAAGGAAACAGCCAGACAGACTGGCGGTCGACCGTCGCGGTCGACCGCTAACGTGCACGCAGTCCTACTGTGTTTCGGAGATGAAGGAGGTCGACCGCCACGGTCGATCATGGATGACTGTAATGGATTTATGCTCTCAGATTTGTGGTTCGGTCGACCACGAGACCTGCGCTGTCGACCGCCGTGGTTGACTATCGATGATTTCTGGGCTGGGCTTCGGTTTTTTACCCTATTCATTTTCCAAGTTATATATATCCTTAAACCTGATTTGTTAGGGTTAAGCAATGACGAATTTGAGCAGTCTTTGATAGAGGATTGTTGTAATTAATTGTGCGAGAGTTGTGAGAGATCAAGAGCTTTGTTTTAGGGTTTGGTCTGAGAGATTTGTAACTCTACTTGTATTCTCTGATTTCTAATAGTAAGAACTCCCCTCCCCTTGCCCCGTGGACGTAGGCAACTTGCCGAACTACGTAAATTGTTTGTTCTTGCTGTAGTTGTGTTTGCATATTAGTTGTGGTTTAGTTCAAGTTATTGTTCGTGTTGCATAAGAAAAGCTTCCGCCGCGCACAACAAATACCACCTGAGATTTTTTTTGATATACATCATAGTCTGGTAAACTCAAGTTACCTATCCTCAAAAGCTAGGGAGAGCTATAGTTTTCCAAATCAAATCAGACTAGAGCTTTCACAGGTCCAAAAGATACAAGAGAAATGAGAACCACTTGCCTCATCTTTGTAGCTTGTGCCTCACCTTTCCCTTCGGACTGAAACCTCACCTCTCTTCATCCGTATCAAGGTAACTATCCAACAGATCATGAAGTTAGCTAAACTAAAGGCTAGAGAACTACCATTACTGATGCAGGACTGATACGAGTCGTCGGGGAACACCTTTGATTGCATAATTATCAAAGGTGGATTGAGAAGAGGATGACAGAAACACAAGGATAATTCAATAGTAGCAAAGGAAAATACTCTCTCTAGATTATAATATGAAAAGATTATAATCTCTCTCTCACAATCTCACTAGAATCGAGAACAAACTCTCAATTCTCTCTAAACTCTAATCTATCTTGATTAGAATTTCTTCTTTTACATATGATTAATTAGAAACCCTAAAACAATCCCTTATATAGGTGTAACAACGTGGATGGCAAAATGGTAAATAACCAAACTCAAACCCCACAAGAATTCGTGCAAACTGAAACCCAAACGAATCAGAAAACCTTTGATGAGTCGACTCATGTGCATATATGAGTCGACTCATGACACATGGTCTACGCATTACAGTCATGAGTTGACTGGTCGGAAACTTCTGACAAAACGGCTGGGTTTCGTGAGTCGACTCATGACAGTCATGAGTCGACTGGTCAGAAACTTCTGACAAACGGCTGGGCTTCGTGAGTCGACTCATGACAGGCATGAGTCGACTCAACCTGATGAGTTAACTCATGTGCATGTATGAGTCGACTCACGGGCTGAAAACTGGACACTTCGATTCTTCGATTCGCCTCTCATTCCACACTTCGACCTGCGTTCCACTGTATTATTTTACACCTCTATTCTCAAGTTACCATGAGAATTATCTATCCTCAAGCTCCTATGAGGATCGTTAAGTTCCGAAGAGAAGATACACCCGTATCATGGATCCCCCTTTAGGAACTTGAAGTCCCATTCAAGTTAGAACTTTAGCTGAGGAAACTCGTGAGTTCCTCCATCCTTTCTGTACCACCTGGCCTTTCTAGGAACCTGATATCGACGTACAACTGGAAACAACTCCTTCGGTCCTCGCCTCATCGTAGTCGTCTTCCACTCTAACATGCAACTCCTTTTTGATGGCTCGTCATGAAGACTAATGCACAACGAGACAAACTTCTTGCTTGCATTCACTAGCCTCTTCGCTCGTGTCACCGTCGCTATGTTTGCCTCCCTCGGAAGAGACGCCGAACGAAATATAAACTTTTCACCAACCTTGGTGAATGTGTACTTCTAAGCCCGCCTTTCGTAGATTGCGTATCTATCCCACAAGTACGGATTACCCAGTATAACCTGACAAACATCCAATGGAATAACATCGCACGTGATCTCGTCAATATACGACTCGTGGAGCGCAAATCTGATATTGATTGATCAACTACACTTAGTCTCATCTCCTTCTGAATCCACCCTAATTGATAGAGTTTTGGATGCTTGACTATCTTCAGATCGGAACCAAAACCACAGATATCAAATTCTTTTTGCTACCTGGATCAACAATGGCATCAACCAAACTGGTCTTCACTTGCAACTTCAGCACAAAGAGCTGCTCTCGGGGGTCTTCGTCCTTTTTCGTGGCCTATTTTCCTGCTATAAGATTGAGACTACTGTTGGGCTCTGTTATCTCAGGAACTTCCTTCGGACCCTGTGCTATCACGTATGCTTTTTTCTCCTCTTTTTTCTTTAACCCCTTTGGCTTCAGATGAGGATACTTCTCCCAGCATCGATCAGCGATATGTCCTGTCTTCTCGTAGTAACTACAAATCAGTTCTGTTCTCCTTGGATCACCCTTCTTCTCCTCCTTATGTTTAGAACCACTAGACTCACCTCCCGTCTGTTTTTGCATCTCCTTTTACCTCGTTGCCCTTCTTTTGCTTGCCCTCGATGGCAATAGTTTTCACGCTTACCTCTGCGATAGACTCGACCGTGAATAGCTTCATCTCCTTCCGGATGTATTCGTTCAGACCCATCATGTACTTCATGATAATGGAGTATTCGTCAGTCATGACGGTTAGCATCATCACCTACTGCTGGAACTCCGTCGTGTACTCTTGAACGGTCTGATTAAATCTTTGGCGTAAGCCGTACCACTTGTACTAATACTCCTTAAGGAACCTCACTGGATAAAACTGCTTTCTCAGTAGCTCCTTAAACTTGTTTCACGATATCGCCTTCTTCTCCAGCTTGCAGTAGGATTTCCACCATATCAATGCATGTCCCGAAAGCTTCAAAGTCACGAACACAATCTTCTCCTTGGATGAATATCCATAGAGAGTGAAATACATCTCCACACGCTCGATCCAATCATTGAGCTTCTCTACATTGACACTCCCATCATAAACAGAAATCTCTACCTTAAAATCAATTTTCAAATTCTGGTAGTAATTCTTACCCCCTTGATGTGGAGTAGTCTTAACAATCTCGACCTCCTCATCAGAACCAGTTTTCTCGCCCTCTCCATCGGACTCTTCGTGCTTCTTCTTACCCTTCGAAGAAGATTCTTCCTTTTTGTCCTTTCCATTGATGAGACCTACGAGCTGATTGAGTGTAGAACCATTGCCTCGATCTGCTTCTCCATTGCATCAAGCCTTGCGGAATTATCCCCTTCATTCATCTTCTCTTTCCTTAATTTCTAGACTCTTTCCAATGAAATAAGGATCTCGCCTAGCTTCTTGTATTACAATCGAGTCAAGACCATATGCAGGATGCCCCCTTCATAGGATCTGATCGCTTGGATACCAACTTGATACAAGTCACCGGGCAAACACATTTGATCGTGGAATTATCAAAGGTGGGTTGAGAAGAGGATGACAGAAACACAAGGGATAATTTAGTGATGGCGAAGGAAAATACTCTCTCTAGATTATGATATAAAAAGATTACAATCCCTCTCTCACAATCTCACTAGAATCGAGAACAAACTCTTAATTCTCTCTAAACCCTAACCTCTCTTGATTAGAATCTCTCTTTTTACATCTGATTGATTAGAAACCTTAAACAATCACTTATATAGGTGTAACAACGTGGATGATAAAATGGTAACTAACCAAACCCAAACCCCATAGGAATATGTGCAAATAGAAACTCAAACGAACCAGGAAACCTTCAATGAGTCGTCTCATGTGCATATATAAGTCGACTCAAGACACATGGGTCGACTCATGACAGTTATGAGTCGACTGGTCAGAAACTTCTGAAAAAACGGTTGGGTTTCGTGAGTCGACTCATGACAATCATGAGTAGACTGGTCGCAAACTTCTGACAAACGGCTGGGCTTCGTGAGTCGACTCATGACAAGCATGAGTCGACTCAACCTGATTAGTCAACTCTGTTGGGTCCTTTTGTTTTGATGATGATTTACAAATAATTTACATCTAATGTTGTTTGTCTAGTGTTTGTGTTTTGCACTTATTCTAGACAAACAATATGTTAGAGGTTTGATGGATTGTGCTTTCAGGATCATATCCAATGGAGATTAGCGGAATAGTGGAATGAAGCCATGCAATTTAAGTTGAAGATCCAAGTTCAAGCTTCATCCGCAAGTTTACCAAGTCGAGTTCATTGAAGACCTTCATCAAGCTTGGGTAATTTAGTTTAGATTTTATATTATGTATGTTAGTACTTTAAGCTCAATTATATACACACTTACACATTTTGGTTTTTGTATATATATAGTTATATATATACATATATGTTTTGGTTTAGCTATATATATACATATATGTTTTGGTTTAGCTATATAGATATGAAACAATATATATATTCATATACACTTTTATATGTTTCATATTCTATTGCATTTGGAAAAATATTATGTTTTTGGTTTATATGATTTATAGACTTAACAACTATAGTTTATACTTTTTATCAAGTCTATAAAATCCTTTTATAAAGTTTTAAAACTTGGCTTATGTCAAAACATCAAAATTCAAGTATCTCATGTCTTCATGTTTTGGACATATTTGCAAAATGATGATATTTTACATATGGGAGGCGATTTTTGAAAACCAGTTTTTGTAGCATGTTTATTATCATGTCTACAATCATTTTCCAAAATTTTATATTTTTCTGATTTTATTTGCTATTTTTAAAGGCAGTTTGAAAATCAGATTTTTGTTTCAAATCAGGCTGATAACCTGTTATCAGTCGACTGGTCAGTCGACGGATGTATCGACTGAAGAAATCGCTTGGAACAACAAATAGTTTCTATTTGTTTTGGTCAACTGACTAGTCGACTGATGAGGTCATCAGTCGACTGATAAGGTTGTCAGTCGACTGATGAGCTGGAAAATACCTCTAACGGTCAGCTCATCCGTCGACTGATGAAAGGCATCAGTCGACTGATGCTGTAACGGCTAGTTTTTTCAGCCTTTTACAGATTTGGGTTTTTGGTATTTTTGTCTTGTTTTCTCTTGGCTTTGGGGTTCCTATAAATACCCCCACATATCTTCAGTTTTATTAACTCAAGAGAATTGTTTAAAATAAGTTTAAGGGTGTTTAAGTTTTGTTTAAGTTTGTTTAAGAGTTTGTTTGTGAAGAAACTTTCACAAGAGTTTGGGGAGATCATTTATTGGTGTTTGAGCATTCAACTCTTCTCCTTCTCTCTCTCTCTCTCTTGTCATCTAGAGAAGTTTTCTAAACTCAATCTAGCTATTTTATATGTTTGATTTTCATTTCCATAAGCTAGAATCTATATTGAGTTTAGTTTGATTTTATTTTATTAAATCTTATTATTACACACACCCACTTGAGCTTATAGTATTTCATACATAGTATAATTAGGGTTGTGAGAGATTGTAACTTTGAGTTATGCTTAATTGAGTTCTCACCTTGTTTAGAGAACAATCATTTGTTGAGTGCCTAAATTGTGAGGTTCACCTTGTAATACACTAGTACACCAAGAGGAGTGTGTGGTGAGAGACGGTGTCGTCCTAAGAGGATTGGGGTAGGTGGTAATACCTAAAGAGATGTTGTAATTCCTAACACTTGAGGGAGACACGGGCTAGAGACCAACACTTGAGGTGGTAGTTAGTGTGTTTACATTGTGAGTGATTATAAAGTTTTCGGTGAACTAGAAAACCGAGTGTGATGTGCAAACGTTATTTGGGTGAGCATAGAAAATCCGATTGTGATAGTGGAGATCTCCTCGAGGTGAGGAGCGGAGACGTAGATCGTAGGGATCGAACTCCGTGATCATATCGTTTGTTTGCATTTGTCTTTGACGTTCATTTATATTCGTGCTTATTGTTTATATCGCCTTTGTCAAGTGCTCTTTCTTTATATTGCCCACTATCTTATTTATCTTGTTTATTTTTATTTCACCATTGTGTCACTTGTATATCCTTACATATATCTCATTGAATATCTTATTTGCTAGGATATTTGTTAATAAGTTTTTAATTAATATTAGATCGGATTAGTTTAGCATAAACCCTATTCACCCCCTCCCCTAAGGTTCTTTCCTAGTGGCATTAGGGTACTTTCAATTGGTTTCAGAGCTTGGTGCTCTTTGATTTAAGGTCTAATCACCTTGAGTTAAAGATTCAAGTTATCTTGTTGTGCTAATCTAATTTTGATTGCATTTGTCTTGCTTACATATAATTTTAATTATGGATATGCATTGTGCACCTTGTTTAGGCTATGATCTTAATGTTGCTCCTAGAATAGATAATTTCCCCTATAACCAATGGTGTTCTAGATTTAATATATTTGTTAAATCTAGACATTTTGATTTATGGGAAGTTATTGAAGATGCTTATATTGTGCCCATTTTAGAGAAATCCAAGTGGAGTAAGAATGATAAAAGATTATTTATAATAAACAAGATTTTGTTAGAATATTTGCTAAATATTTTTGATTCATCTATATCTAATAAATTTATTCATTTTGATAGCACATATACATTATGGAAATTTATAAAAGCGCATCAAGGGGACTTGGAGGTGATCCAACAAGCTTTGGAGGCTTTCTTTTTAAGTTCCAATGTAGCATCATGCACACGGGTACTAGGCGATAGCCCTAGTGAGGTTTGCTAGTTCGAAGCTTTTAATGATTTTTCTAGTGATGAACTCGCTTATGCTAGTGAAAAATTATTACATGCCTATAACAAATTACATAAAATTTTATTGATCTTAAAAGCAAGCGTGTAGAATTAAAATCCGATCATGAGGAGATAGTGTCAAAATTAGATGTCATTGCAAAAGAAAATACTATGCTTAAAGAAAACAATGATATGTTAATTTTGGAAAATAAAAAATTAACCACATCTATAACTAGCTTATCTCATGAAAAAGATAATGTCGTGTTAGAAGTAAAGAACATAAAAAATGATACTGCTTCTTTTATAAATGACTATTTATGTTCTACTTCTAATAAAAATGCATATGTGCCTAATGATGAAGAGTTGAATCTTGTAAAAAATCGCATATCATCTTTAGATTCAACATTAACTTTATGCATTAATAATCATAAGAAGCTTATAAATATGTGTGCCAAATCTAAGTCTAAATCTTCCATCATTATGCACACATATATAGCAAAGTTTACAAATGCTCTATTTGCGACCGAAAAGGTCATCTAGCTAAATTTTACTATGATGCACACAAACATAAAAATATCAATGCTCCTTATGCATCTCATCAAGTTTCTTCATCACATATACACAAACATGCACCCATTGTTCATCATAATAATGCTCATGTGTATAGATGTGATCATTGTGGTCGTTTTGGCCATTTGGTAAAATATTATTTTGATTTGAAAAGAAAATCTAGTTTTTCGAATGTTTCTAGTAGACCGCATGTTTTTAAGTGTAATGTTTGTGGTAGGTTTGGACACTTAGAAAAATTTTGCTTTGATTTACAAAATATTTTAAAATCACAAGTTGTTCCAAAAGAACTACCTTTGTTTAATGATATTTCACATTTGCAAAGAGCTACAAATAAATTTTCTTTGTTTGCAAATGGTTCTCGTGCACTTCCACATGGTCATCATAAACAAATGCATCCTTTTCATTGCACATATTACAATCGGAATGATCATTTATATGAATATTGTTTTGACCGTGTTCGTGCACCACATGCGCCCAAAAGGGTTAATAACCCTAGGGCATTAAGCTTTAATGATAGGGTCATGTCCGTAGACTCTTAGGTACCAAGAGTAATTGGGTACCAAAATTTGTTTGATCTTTTTAAGAACAATTTTTTTTTATTTTTTTTGTTTTCATGTTCTTAAAGATGATTTTTGGTTTTTCAAATCCATAGTTCATAATTCTTGTGTGTTTTGTAATCTATTTTTGAACTATGAAAATTTGTTTCTATTTGTGCTTTATAATGTATTCTTTATATGGTTTGATCAAAAATTTCAAAGAAAATTTGCTTTCTTGATCAAACATCTATTTTTTATATATATTTTATTTTGATGAGAGGTTTGTGTTTATATAACCCACTGGGTTTATTGGGTGTTTATTTCCCAAATCATGTTTACCGGGTACTAAAATATTTATATGGGTTGAAACAAGCTTAAGAGCTTGATATGATTGCCTCTCTTACTTTTTGAAAATCAATAATGGTTTGGTTTTATGTTTTTAGATGATTTAATGTAATTTATGATTTCATTTGAGTGATTTGTTTTCATTTAAAAACTTTTTGCATGATTGTCATGTTCTTTTTCTTTTGATTTCATAAATCTATTTTTAAACATGGTTTTTATGTTTGTATAATGCGACATTATTTTATAATGACATATCAATATGTGTTCTCATTGTCTTTTTGTATGTGAGTTGTACCTAGCATGTTTTTCTATTTCTATGTTTGCTCACATATGTATGCCTTAGTATTCATTGCATATATTCCATAAGGTATTTTGATAGGGTAGCTTTTCCCTATATTTGTTTTATACTCATCGTGCTTTTTTGTAGAGGGAGCTTTCGTTCTCTTCATTCTTTTGCTTTTCTCTTTTTGATGTTATCAAAGGGGGAGAAATATTGTGAGTACCTATTACCTTTGTTTTTATACATGATAATTATAATTTATATATTCATATTGTATCATGTATATCTCTTTGTGTAAATTGTTTGT
>BQKN01064335.1:408396-465600 GCA_022839385.1 Asparagus kiusianus
TACACGTTTTGGTTTTGTATATAGTTATATATATACATATATGTTTTCGTTTAGCTATATAGATATGAAACAATATATACCTTCATATATATTTTTATATGTTTCATATTCTATTACATTTGGAAAAATACTGTGTTTTTGGTTTATATGGTTTATAGACTTAACAACTATAGTTTATACTTTTTATCAAGTCTATAAAATCATTTTACAAAATTTTAAAACTTGGCTTATGTCAAAACATCAAAATTCAAGTATCTCATGTTTTCATGTTTTGGACATATTTGCAAAATAATGATATTTTACAAATGGGAGGTGATTTTTTAAAACTAGTTTTTGTAGCATGTTTATTATCATGTCTACAATCATTTTTCAAAGTTTTATATTTTTCAGATTTTATTTGCTATTTTTAAAGGCAGTTTAAAAATTAGATTTTTGTTTTAAAATAGGTTGATAACCTGTTATCAGTCGACTGGTCAGTCGACTGATGACATCAGTCGACTAATGTGTCGACTGAAGAAATCTCCTGAAATAATAAATAGTTTCTGTTTTATTTTGGTCGACTGAACAGTCGACTGATGAGGTCATCAGTCGACTGATAAGGTCGTCAGTCGACTGATGAACTGGAAAATGCCTCTAACGGTCAGCTCATCAGTCGACTTATGGCATAACGGCTAGTTTTTTCAGCCTTTTACATATTTGGGATTTTGATCTTTTTGCCTTGTTTTCTCTTGGCTTTGAGGTTCCTATAAATACCCTCACATATCCTTAGTTTTATTAACTCAATAGAATTATTTAAAACAAGTTTAAGGGTGTTTAAATTTTGTTTAAGTTTGTTTAAGAGTTTGTTTGTAAAGAAACTTTCACAAGAGCTTGGAGAGATCATCTATTGGTGTTTGAGCATTCAACTCTTCTCCTTCTCTCTCTTGTCATCTAGAGAAGTTTTCTAAACTCAATCTAGCTATTTTATATGTTTGATTTTTATTTCCATAAGCTAGAATCTATATTGAGTTTAGTTTGATTTTGTTTTATTAAAACTAATTGTTACACACACCCACTTGAGGTTATAGTATTTCATACATAGTATAATTAGGGTTGTGAGAGATTGTAATTTTGAGTTGTGCTTAATTGAGTTCTTACCTTGCTTAGAGAACAATCATTTGTTGGGTTCCTAAATTGTGAGGTCCACCTTGTAATACACTAGTACACCAAAAGGAGTATGTTGTAAGAGACGGGGTCGTTCCAAGAGGAGTGGGATAGGTGGTAATGCCTAGAGAGAGGTTATAATTCCTAACACTTGAGAGAGACACGGGCTAGAGACCAACACTTGAGGTGGTAGTTAGTGTGTTTAGATTGTGAGTGATTGTAAAGTTTCCGGTGAACTAGAAACCGAGTGTGAGGTGTAAACGTTATTCGGGTGAGCGTAGAAAACCCGGTTGTGATAATGGAGATCTCCTCGAGGTGAGGAACGGAGACATAGGTCATGGGGACCAAACTCTGTGATCATATCGTTTGTTTGCGTTTGTCTTTGACGTTCATTTATATTCGTGCTTATTGTTTATATCGCCTTTGTCAAGTGCTCTTTCTTTATATTGCCCATTATGTTGTTTATCTTGTTTATGTTTATTTCACCATTGTGTTACTTGTATATCCTTGCATATATCTCATTGTATATCTTATTTGCTAGGATATTTATTAATAAGTTTTTAATTAGCATTAAATCGGATTAGAATAGCATAAACCTTATTCACCCCCTCCCCCCCCCCCTCTAGGGTTCTTTCCTAGTGGCATTAGGGTACTTGATACGGGTTAGATTGACCAGTCGACTGATCATAGTTAGTAAGTTTTTAATTTGGTATAAATCAGATTAGATTAGCACAAACCCTATTCACCCCCCTCTGGGGTTCTTTCCTAGTGGCATTAGGGTACTCTCAATAAAGCACATATAAAGTACCTTCATCAAGGTTGTTTTGGTAATTACAAACAATTCCTAATATTATTTGTCTAGTGTTTATGTTTATATTTATTCTAGGCAAACAATATGTTGAAGGATGGATAGAATCGAGCTTTTACGATCATATCCAATGGAGATTGACGGAATAGTAGTTGAAGCCTATGCAATTCAAGTTAAAGATCCAAGTTCAAGTTTCATCCGTAAGTTTACCAAGTTGAGCTTATTGAAGACCTTCATCAAGCTTGTGTAATTTAGTTTAGGTTTTATATTATGTGTGTTAGTACTTTAAGCTCAATTATATGCACACATACACGTTTTGGTTCTTGTATATATATAGTTATATATACACATATATGTTTTGGTTTAGCTAGATAGTTATGAAATAATATATATCTTCATATATACTTTTATATGTTTCATATTCTATTGTATTTAAAAAAATATTGTGTTCTTGTTTTATTAGTTTATAAACTTTAATATCAGTTTATATCAATTTATTAAGTCTATAAAATCATTTACAAAAGTTTCAATATTGTGTTTGTGTCAAATGACAAAAACATGTATGTTTAGTTTTCATGTTTTTGGACATATTTAAAAAATGATGAGTTTTCACTATTGAGAAGTGCAATTCCAAAAATTCTTTTTGTAACATATTCATTTACATGTTTACAATGATTTCCCAAAGTTTTATATTTTTTAGAATTTATTTGTTATTTTTAAAGACACTTTAAAAATCAGTTTTACTATTCAAAACAGGCTGATAACCTATTATCAGTCGACTGGTTAGTCTAAACCCTATTCACCCCCTCTAGGGTTCTTTCCTAGTGACATTAGGGTACTTTCAATAAATATGTTGGAGGTTGGCGGAATAGTGGTTGAAGCCTATGCAATTCAATTTGAAGATCCAGCAGTATTTATAGGGTTTATTGAAAGTCCTGGGCATATATGAGTCAACTCATGACACATGGGTCAACTCAAGACAGTCATGAGTCGACTGGTCAGAAACTTCTAATAAAACGGCTGGGTTTCGTGAGTCGGCTCATGACAGTCATGAGTAGACTGGTCAGAAACTACTGACAAACGGCTGGACTTCGTGAGTCGACTCATGACAGGCATGAGTCGACTCAACCTGATGAGTTTACTCATGTGCATGTATGAGTCGACTCACAGGCTGAAAACTGGACGCTTCGATTCTTCGATTCGCCGTCCTGTTCCACGCTTCGACCTGTGTTCCACTGTATTATTTTACACCTCTATTCTCAAGTTACTATGAGAATCATCTATCCTCAAGTTCCCATGATGATCGCTAAGTTCCGAAGAGAAGATACACCCGTATCAACGACATCTTCAGGATCACAATCGTTATGGTTGAGACTATGAAACTTGGTTAGGATTAGAAAAATGCAGCTGGAGATGTACTTGATATTTTGGATAGATATTTAGTTAGTTGATTTTTATATTTCATTAGTTGTGATTTTTTGTTAGGACTGGATTTATTCTATTGTTAGTTTTATTTATAATAATATGTATTATTTCTTTTGAGTGTTAGACAATGATTAATGAAATTGTGTTTTGAGAAATCACGAGTGCATATGAAGTGCTAGGCATGTGAATTGCCTTGGGTGTCAAGTCCTCCTCTATCTATAATTTTATTATCCTTGTCCTCTAGTTTACCCCAAATCATCCACCACTCATTTCCAGTTTTCTACAGTCACCAAACAACCCACAATTTCCATGGGTTAGTGATGCCATCATCAAACATGCAGCTTGCCCCTCCCTGTTTTCTCTTTTCCTTCAGCAGCGACACTGCGCACCCACACAAAGTCACCTTAGCCTAATCAAAATCATAACCATAGTCTTATCTCTACAGCAAACAGCCTCTGCCTTCTTATCCCTGCTGCAAACAGCAGCACATTCTTCACTGTTCAGCGTTCACAAGTCGTCATAAGCTGCTGCAACCATATTCTTCATCTCCGACAATGACTATCAATGTCGAGTCTTTTCAGACCATAGACCATAGTCCTCTCAGTCCGATCATCATCAATTACCAATATACAAACCTAAGGTTGTAAAAATCACTTATCGGAAATATATCGGATGGCGAAAATTCATATTGGATCCTAATTATCGAGGATATATCCGGGATAAGTAGTAAAAATCGGAGTGTTATATCGGATGGTGAGTATATAAGTTAATGGTCTAATATGTAATCTAAGCACATTTATTGAAATTAGCGAGATAGAATATTCAAAAGAGGTCATCGACAGAGTCTTCTAGTGAGAAATTTGCAAGCAATGTGGGGGAGAGAATGGTGGAGGCGAAGGGAATTAGGGTTACACGACGAGCGGATATGAAATAAAATAGAATAGCATAGTTTTTGTTTAACGGATGCGGGTTGCGTATGGTGCGTATGGAGAAAAGAGGGTTTTTGTCTCCATACCAAAACCGGTTCATTTAGAATATAAATTGTAGAAAATCAGGCGATCTTTAATCCATGAGAAATCTAACACTTTATCGGATTTACAGTGATATATCGGGACTAATCGGCCAAAAACGATATGCGATAATTTTTTGCAAAAATCGTATCGGACATGGTCCAAACCCTATATATCTACAATAATCGATAAAATCGGCCTAATTTTAAAACACTGCAAACCATAGTTTACAAGTTTATAAATGCAAGTGACGAATAACTATACTTACTAATGCAGCCCTGGAAATGGCTCCAGCCTACATGGACCAGTTCGATCAACCCTAGTTAATTGGTTGTGGTTGTTTATCTATGTTCTCCACCTTGCTGCGTTTTGCAATTTTGATCTCGTTGCAGCCGTCACAGGATTGCATTGCTTACCAAGTAAACTTCAAACCCGTACATGTCCTGAGCAATTTGGATCTCCTAAGGGGATTTGAATGAGAAGGAAATGCAAGGTTCCCTGAAGAGGAAGTGGGAGTTGATAAGGGAAGGCAAGAGAACCTCTTCTTCCTGCGTCCTTCTAATAGTTACTAAACTGCAGTCTCAATCGCTTTTGTAAACTGCGAACCAAAATTTTTAAGTTTAATGCTTTCCGTTTTAAATAGCAAATAGTTACCCAAGGAGCATAGGTTTCGCATTTTGGAATCAAGTGACATTTGCTAGGATATACAGTTAAAAAGAACTTACATTAACCAGTCGTATGGAATCATAAACAACAGGCTCGTATCCTTCTGTTTTGGCCTAGGAATATTATCCTAATATTTCACCCCTTCAATAGATATATACATGTATCGAAAAATTCCCGTCAGTAAATACCTAAAAAAAAATCAAAATAATGCATTATAATATCCCAAATTTGTCAATTGCCAATAATTATGCTATAATTTTGTTTTGAGCTGACTGACCATTATTAGTTAATATGTTCATGAAATTATTGGATGAGATTTGAGTATATGCTAATGATAACATTTGTACATAGTACCATCATAGTCGGATTGAGGAGTTTAAAGAAAATAATTACATGATCTATGGACAATTCAAGTATGTTCAAGTTTTGACGATAAAACTTCTGTTAAGAGGGGTAGTATGTAATAATTCTAAGTTTTAAGATAGATATATATAAGGAAAAGTATATGGGCTTTTATGTAAAATTAGTTAGAGGGTTATAATAGCAAAAAGGGCCCTTTATAAATACCCCAAAAACCCTAACCTTTTTCCTGTCAGTCATTCTTTTTCTCCCGTCTGTTCCGCCGCTCAAGTGGAAAAAAAAAAGATAAGAAAGAAAGAAAATACCCTACCGGCCTACCCCCTGCTGCTACCTCTTGTTATTTTTCTTGCATTCCTTTTCTCTGGAGCACGTCATGTCTAGGAGAGACATGGGGGAAAAAAAAAGATTATCACAGGGGAATGCAATCTGATATTGGATCAAGAATATTAAGCAAGGTAGATATTATCCTATTTTCTACCTTACCTAGTGTATTTATATGAAGTTCCTTGATTTCTTTATTTAAAGATCAGTCATGGCTATAAGCCTTTGATTTACCATGTCCCATTCACATTATTTTCAGCAAAGCATATAGTGTATGCATGACTATATTTGAAACTCTATACATATCTCTACATCATCTTTCGCCGATTATGAATTTGTTTTGAACATGAGGGCTTACAACCAAACCTGTAGCCAAAGATGTGACGTCCCTGATCTTTGATTAGTTTGTTTTAGTTATGGCTAGTGCTTAGCACGGTGACTACTTGTTCTACCCCCTTTGGATTTTATAGGACAAATTAATAATCACAGTTATCCTCATGTGCTTGATAGGATAAGATATTAATTGTTCAACTTGATGAGGACCTATGGGATCCCTGCCTTTCCTGAAGAAAAAGACAACTGATGCAAGTAGCTATTGATATAATACAGATTGTTTGAATAGCTTAATAAATGTTAATATTTAGTAGAATGTTTGTATTGATGGTTGTATGTATATTTTTCTTTTAGGGATTCCAAGTGATTTCGAGAAGGCGTTGTGAGTGTTGTTGGTTTGTTTCCTCGGGTTTATGGTAAGTGGTGAATTTATGCATTGTGCACTGCGTATATTTTTTATATATGATTATATCAAGTGTACTTGGATCTGTTCTTGACGGATTATATCCTTCGTATGATTACTGGTATATCATTTGTTGATTGGTTTGATTTTGTGATGCTCATGGATATTTTGGTATAAGCCTATGCTTATTTTCTTATTAATTGTTATGTCTTTTCATATAGTGGTAGGTTGAGATGCATATGTGTTTGATTTATTTCACTATTGGTTGGCCTTTGGCATTTTTGTATAATGTGATTAGCTTTACGAACTTTGTTTATTCTTAAAGCATATGCATCTCAAGTCAATATAACGGTATATGTCGGATATAAGCAAGTTATTAACACAGGGCTCAATGTGCCTCTATGAAGTTTCTATTTTAGCGCTAAGAGCCCAAGTTTGGGTCTCATCGTCCTTACCACGGGCTTTATAATAGTGGGGTTTGCCAAGTCAACCGGAGTATCGAAGTGTTGACCGCATTGAGACGTTGCCTGCTTATTTCCATTACATGTATATATTTTGAAATGTTGCATTATAATTTTTACTATTTTAGTATTTTGTTTATCAAGTCAATTTATTTTAGTTTTGCAAAACCAGTATTTAATGTATAAATTTATCCACTTATTGAGTTGTGAACTCATTGTGTTGTTTTCATTCTTTTCAGAGACTCGGGATTAGGTGGAATTGAGGATTTGCTAAATTCTTAGAACGAAGCAAAGAATAATTCGAGATTGTTATTGTCTTCTAGGCGAAGGTTAAATAAAGTCTCTAACGTTTAGTTGATGAATTGAGAGTTTCTAATAATGAGATTCTTTCTTTAGGTTGAGATTTATTTGGAGTTGAGGAATATTTATTTTTATCAAGTTAATTGGCTTAGTTTGACTTTTGGGATTATAGAGAATATTTGTTGTTGGTTTTAGTTCAATGAAGAGATTTGTTTTAGTGCTCTTTTAATGGATGTATATTTTGGAGGACTTTTCATAGGTTTAGTCTGGCTCTAATATTCCTTTGAGGTTCGGAAATTGGGGTCGTGACATGCATAACGGCAACAAGAAATGACAATTGAGCATATTTTAGTCTATGAATATTGCAAATATGCACACATAACGACAACAAGAAATGTGCAATGATTTGGATTTCCTTTTGAGTGTGTTAAAGAATCTGAAGAGAGAAAAATATGGTGTTTACAAACGCAGTAAGAAAGTACAGTTATCATGTTGTATTCCACCCTCTCGTTCGTTAAAAAGGTGAGCAAGTCCCACTTCGATTCACTGACATCTGCTACACAAGCCCCAAGATTGAGGAACAACACCAAACACCAAGTGAAGAGATAATTGTAACTTAGATTGCTGAATCGACAAACAGGTTGACAGAGCTTACTAACGGCCGTAGGCATCCTTTATTTTCATTTGCAGCCTTTGAATTTCAATTATCATTTCTGAAACTCAAAATGTAAACAGAGCTTATTGCATACGAGTAAACATGAGAGGAAAAAGATCAAAAGAGAACGGCTGAGATTTGTAATTAACTGCGTGTTTAGGAGCTCTTGAAATCCTTAACTATTTCTATTAACATTCCTCTCTTCTCCAAAATTTCACATTTGTTCTTTCCGAATTCTCTAAATCTCAACCTTAGTTCCTCCACATCAGTCATCCACTCTTCTCAATTCTTCTATAATCTCCTTATGGCTAGCAAGAACTACCATCGAACTGCTAGAAGAGCCTCTAATGCCATTGCAGTTAAATCATACATGACAATTGAAGAACCAAATCCTATTAAAACACCAAATGCACATCGTATTTGAGCATTAAAAATCTAATTATTCTGCCACCAAAAAAAATTTCAAACCCAAAACATAGACATGATTAGCATTCTGAGAGGGAAGGTGGGTGGGTCATGGGTGGGTGGGAGAGGGAGGACAAAACCAATGATACATCTCTAGTTTTCTCAATACTATCTAGTTTTCTCATAACTATTTTATATCTGAATGCATATCCGCTTATATATCCGCATGTATATCCGTAACCGTATCCGATTTTAGCGGATATGGTTATAAATTTTCCTTACTGAGTTATATCCGTATCTGTATCCGTATCCGTATCCGAGATGAGTAAGCGGATTTAGATATGATAAGCATCATATCCGAGTCGTATCCGGACCGAATGCACCCCTAGAGATGTAGCATTGATCGATTCTCGTTTCTCCTTGATAGAGAATCATTGATGGCTTGTTGTTCTGCATGGGACAAGTTCTAATGGGTTCTTTATTCTCCATCTTTAAAAGTCAATTTTGGTTCTCCAGTAAGATATGGGTTCTCCATATTTCTATCTTTCTTTGGTTCTTTTATTACCTTGTTTTAGCTTGTAAAGTTCTTATTGGACTTTTTTAAAAGTAGATTTCTAATAAGAAAAGGATACATACATGGAGGAAACAGTCAGAACAATTCTATAGATTAGTCAATTTCTAGTATTTCAAATAGTTCAAAGGTACAATGTTTGGAAACGTAGTTTATTTCTGACCTATTTCGTGTAGCAATGATAGATTATTCGAATCAGTATTTTGTTCACGAATCCAGCTGATACTCTTGACCCAAACTTTCTTTCACTCTCTTTTTAAGTCAAACAACAAATCTGCACTCATAAGTTTGCCTTCTTCATAACCATTGCTTGCCTCAAGCACTCATCCCTTAACCCCACTGTTAGTGAAAAAACCTCATGAAGTTCTCTTGATAGAAGATGTGCGCCCCAATTAAAATTGGAACTTAGATCTCTTGTTCAAGGTCATGAAAGAACATCTGAGTTGATTAATAAGAAGTGACCGCCCGCATTTTACCTTCCAAAAATTATCCTAAGACAAAACTACCTAGACATTACAGAAACTTCTAACATATAGGATGGTTATACAATGGTATCTGATTTCTAGCACATCACATCCATTTTTTCCAGGAATATAACAAGCTCCGATTTACATAAATAAAGGAAGCTTCTAGCATACACAAGATATATTCAACAATCTTGAAATTGAAGTTCAAAACTTCTGCCTTGGAGTTTCAGGCACAAGGAGATTTATGATCAGTGATTACTAAAACTTGTTTTGTCAACCTCCTTACTGATATGCATGCCTATAGAATGTTTCCTGCACCAAATATGTTAATTCTTATGTTGCTTTTCATAGTTCTTTTGGAAAAAAATTGTTGGAATAACAGAGGAAGAAGATGCTTAGTTTGACACACTGTAAACAATGGAAGAAGCTAATACTTGTTCTTCTTAATTGAAACTGATTACGATTACAAGATTAAAATAGAATTAATGGAATGAAACTGACTCCCACTAACCACGTCTAACATCATGCCTAAGAACGTGGATCACTTCTGCAATTTAAATAAACAGAATTACATAAACAATTGATAATAACTTTCTCCTAAATAATAGCTAACTGATTTGACTTGATCAAGAGAGGCTTGAATCACATTTCAACACCTCCCCTTGATTCAAACACTCGCATACCTATCTTCTCCATGAAGAACTGATGTTTTGCTTGAGTTAAAGCCTTAGTGAATAAATCTACATCTTGATCATTTGTGCCACAGAATTTCAACACAATCTTCCCATCGGACACCAGCTTCCTTATGAAATGATGTTGCACATCAATGTGCTTTGTTCTAGCATGAAACACAGGATTCTTAGTCATAGCAATAGTTGATTTGTTGTCACACCACAGCTCAGTGGCTTCCTCTTGTGCACTTCCCAAGTCAACCAACAGCTTCCTTAGCCACACTCCTTGTCTTCTAGCTGATCCTGCTGCTACATATTCAGCTTCAGATGAGGACAATGCAACAGTTTCCTGCTTCTTTGAACCCCAAGTAATAGCACCAGAACCAAGGCTAAACACAGACCCTGAGGTGCTTTTCCTATCATCAATACAGCCTGCCCAATCACTGTCTGTATGACCAATTATCTTGAAATTATCTGAACTCTCATACCAGATTCCGTACTCAGTTGTTCCAGCTACATACCTTAATATTCTCTTTGCAGCCCCAAGATGCTGCTTTGTTGGATGATGCATATATCTTGACACTACACTCACACAATAGGCAATGTCAGGCCTTGTGTGTGTAAGGTAGTTCAAGCCTCCTACCATGCTCCTAAAGAGCTTCTCATCTGCCTTTTATGTGCCATCATTCCTTTGCAGCTTCTCATTAGTGTTCATAGGAGTGAGAGCAGCATCACAAATTTCCATCTTAAACTTCTTCAATAAGTCCTGTGCATACTTCATTTGGCTCACAAAGATTCTACTCTTTCTCTGCTTCACTTCTAACCCAAGAAAGTACTGCAACAGACCCAAGTCTGTCATCTCAAACTCATTCATCATGGAGACTTTAAACTCATCTAGCAGCTTCTGTGATGAGCTAAAATAAATTATATCATCAACATAAAGATAGACAACTATGAACTCTGAGGTACCTTGTCTCTTGGTGTACAGTGTGGGCTCATTCTCACTTCTTTCAAAGATTTCCTTAGAGAAGAAAGCATCTATTCTGCTATACCAAGCTCTGGGGGCTTGTTTTAACCCATAAAGAGCTTTGTGCAGCTTGTACACCTTGTTCACTTCTTCTTTCTTGACAAAGCCTTGAGGTTGTTCAACAAACACCTCCTCTTGTAGTTCACCATTCAAGAAGGCTGATTTTACATCAAACTGATACACAGGCAGTTTCAGATGAGCAGCCAAAGCTAAGGCAACCCTCACTGTTTCAAATCTAGCTACAGGAGAGAAAGTCTCTTCAAAATCAGTTCCTTCAATCTGAGCATACCCCTTTGCCACAAGCCTTGCTTTGTGCTTCTGTATGCTTCCATCGGTGTTGTATTTTGTTCTGAAAACCCACTTCAAACCAATCACATTATTCCCTGTAGGAAGATCCATTAACTCCCACGTCTTATTCTTCTGAATAGACTTGATTTCTTCCTCCATTGCAGTTTGCCACACTGCTTCAGTCACAGCTTCCTCAAAACTTGTTGGTTCTATTACAATTAAGGCAAAATCACATCTTTCATAGAGTTCTTCCAATGATCTAAACCCTCTTGGTGGAGATCAACTAGATGAACTCGAGGTTGAGGAGCTTTGATTGCTTGAGGGAGCGGATGGAGAGCTTTGTGTAGACTACCCTTGATCTGACATTGGTGGTGAACCATGAGCTTGTTCTGTCATTTGTGGTAGTTCATCTGAGCTGTCAAAGGTAAAAATTCTCTTATTTTCTCCATTATTTTCTTTCTTCTTCCAGTTTCATTCTGCATCCTCATTGAGCACCACATTTCTGCTTATGATCACCTTGCCACTTAGAGGATCATACAGCCTATATGCTTTAGATTGAGTTGCATAGCCAATAAATACACACTTCACAGACTTCTCATCAAGCTTGGCTCTCAAATTAACTAAAGCATATACTATACAACCAAAAATTCTTAGATGACTTACTTGTGGCTTCTTTCCTCTCCAAGCCTCATAAGGAGTCTGATTCATGACAACCTTTGTTGGTGAAATGTTGAGGATGTAGACTACAGTTGCTACAGCTTCACTCCATAGCTCATTTGGCAGACCTTTTGCCTTCAACATGCTTCTAGCCATCTCAACCACAGTTCTATTCTTTCTTTTTGCCACGCCATTCTGCTCTGGAGTGTATGGTGCTGTCAATTCCCTTCTTATACCCTGATCTTCACAGAATTCAGTGAACTCCTTTGACATGAACTCTCCACCTCGATCTGTTCTTAAGGCTTTCACAAGCTTGCCACTTTGCTTTTCCACCAAAGCCTTGAATTTTTTGAAGTTCTCAAATGACTCAGACTTTGCCTTCTGAAAGTACACCCAGCTCATTCTGCTGTAGTCATCTGTTATTAGGAAGAAATACTTGCTTCCTCCTAGAGATTCAGTCTGCATTGTTCCACACAGATCAGCATGAAGCAGCTCAAGGCAGTCACTTGCTCTCCAGGCTTTTCCACTTGGAAATGAACCCTTGGATTGCTTCCCATATATGCACCCTTCACATAGCTCGAGTTCACCAATCTTTGGTAAACCATTTACCATTCCTTTGGTACACAACAACTTCAGACCCTGCACATTCAAGTGTCCATAGCATAGATGCCATAACTTAGCATCATCATCTCCTTTTACAGTCAAAGCTTTGCTCACTTTCTTAAGCAAATCCAAAGGAAACATTCTGTTTCTTCCCATGAAGATTGTAACCACAACTTCATTAGTTTTCTTATCTCTGACCACACATGACTCATCATCAAATAACACAGAGAAGCCACAGCATAATAATTGCCCAACACTTAGAAAATTATAGGCTAACAGTGGGACATACTGCACATTATGTAAGAGTTTAGTGTTACCTTGCTCAGTTTTGATTGCAACTGTGCCAATTCCTTCAACTGTCAACTGCTTGTCATCACCGAGTCTAACTTTACTCTTTTTAGACTCATCAAGCTCTTTGAACATGGACTTCGTGCTTGACATGTGATTGGAACAACCACTGTCAATGTACCACACACCACACTCATTATCTCGAGACCCACTTTGTGTCATGAACAACCTCTCTTCTTGCTCCACAAAGTTGGATTTCTGGTCATTCTGCTGCTCTCCTTGATCTCTTTCTTTCTTCCAGCAACTTGCCTCCTTGTGGCCAGTTTTCTTGCAATAATAGCACTTGACTACACTCTTGTATGACTGAGATTGATGATCTCTGTAATCGTTTGACTGGCCTCCTCTGCCACGGCCTCTTCCTCTGAATCCACATCTTCCTTTTCCTCTTCCATTGTACTGCCCTGATCTTTCCTTAGATGAGTCATCTTTGACTTGGAATGCCTTCTCCTCCTTCTTCTCAGTGGATCTATTAAGCCTCTCTTCATGGGCTTGTAGTGACCCCATCAACTCATCAAAGGTATAGGAAGACATATCCTTTGACTCTTCTATGGCAGCCACCACATGATTGAATTTGTTGGTAAGACTCCTTAGAACTTTCCCAACCACATGCTCATTTGACATGGTTTCCCCATAAGACCTCATCTGTTGCGCCACACCTGACACACATGACAAATAGTCTTGCACTGACTCCTTGTCCTTCATGAGAGTTGTCTCAAACTCCTTTCTCAGTGATTGCAGCCTAACTGTGATCACCTTTTTGTCTCCAAGATATTCTTGCTTTAGAATATCCCATGCTTTCTTTGATGTGGTAGCCGAGGCAATCCGGGGAAAGATCTCATCATCTAAGGCTTGTTGGATCATGAATAGAGCCTTAGAGTCCTTCTTCCTCTTCTCCCGAAGTTGTTGATCAGGTTTAGCAGGATGGTTGTCTTCAAAGCCACTCTCTACAAATCCCCACAACTCTTGGGACTTGAACAACGTTGTCATCTTCAAGCTCCAAAAGTAGTAGTTTATACCTTTAAAAATTGGCAATTAAGACGTACCACTGCTGCTTCCTGATCCATTGTTCTGCATTGTGAACAAAAAAAAATTTCTTTACCTGTGTTTCACTTGTGTTTATACACTCACTCCTTACTCTAATTCCCTGGATACGAACCCGGAATTACTTGTAAGCTCTGATACCAATTTGTTGGAATAACAGAGGAAGAAGATGCTTAGTTTGACACACTATAAACAATGGAAGAAGCTAATACTTGTTCTTCTTAATTGAAACTGATACGATTACAAGATTAAAATAGAATTGGAATGAAACTGACTCCCACTAACCACGTCTAACATCATGCCTAAGAACGTGGATCACTTCTACAATTTAAATAAACAGAATTACTTAAACAATTGATAATAACTTTCTCCTAAATAATAGCTAACTGATTCGACTTGATCAAGAGAGGCTTGAATGACATTTCAACAAAAATTTGGATTGGACTAGTCAAAATGTTTTGAGATTAGACATAGACAATTTAGTGTTTAAGACAAGTGTATGAGGCATAACACTAAATTGTCCTTAACACTAAATTGTCTTTTGTCTAATCTCAAAACCTTTTGACTAGTCCAATCCAAAAAATTAACCAAAAGAACTATGAAAAGCAACCTAAGAATTAACATTTGGAAAGATTATAGAATAATTAATGCAGTTATATATTACTTATTCGTCCCTGATATTCTATAAAAACATATTTATATTTCATGACAAGCTCATACCTCCAACTGAAAGAGTTCCCACTTCTGTGGGGCATGCATTATTGTTAAAGACTCCAGAGAAAATGTACATGAATATTCTTCAGTGCATGTGCTACTCTTTGGGCTCTCCATGTTTCTTGCTATATAAAAAGGCATCATCCTAGATGTGACTAAAGTGCTTAATTAGGTAACGAGAATATATCAACTAGCCCTAGGCCATAGCATTATTGCACCAAAATAATGTCTGTCATTGTTTCGCTATCTAAGTCTACAAATCCAAGGTTAGACATCCACTTGGTACACTATTAATGCAATGAACCGAGACCATTAGATACTCTCATCAGGCAGCCTCCTAAGGTCGCTTGGTAGGAAGGCACTTAAGAAGCTGCAGATACTCAATGACGGCTCGTTAAAGGAGCCAGGTGCTAGACTAGCACGGTTCAGACAACCCTAGGTAACTTTTAGACAATTCCAGAGCCTAACACTATTCTTAAAACTAACATTCTAATACTCTTGCCTGGCAAAACTTATTAGCCTACGCTGCACATAAAGCCAAGACAAGTTCAAAAGGTTATCCAAACTTTCAACTTCTAGTAGATGGCTCATTTATCATCCTATTGCCTAGTGCCACTAGCCCTTTTTTTATGTTGAAGCATCATATGGTAATTAAATAAAAGGGAGAGTGTTCGACTAATAATGCACTTAGAAAACAAGGGTGTCATACTTATAAAAGCAATATATGATTGTCTCCTAAGAGCGGAATCAGATTTTTGACAAACATAAGAGTCCTAACACACACACACAACTAATCCTCACTCATGTAGTAAGGGAAGAGTGATACAGAGATGAAGAATAAAGATGAATAATATAGCAACTTTTATATTATTGTTATGAAATTCTAGTTGCTTCTTCATAAAAGCTTCAACGAATCTGAGCGATAAGATAAACTGCAACCACCTGTACCCCACAACCCAATCCCTCATGCGTATGACAACTCCCTCACCCCAAACCAGTGGGCAATGAGGGGAAAACCAATGGGATATCCTAACCATGGATTGTGGTAATCAAACTTAAAACCATGATTGTCAATATTTACAAAACGCAACTTGTATTATCTCAGCATTTATTATGGTATGACAAATATCTTAAGTAATTTTCTAAAGTTAATCTATCATATCATATACTTATTTCATAATACAAGTAAAATATGTCATAATAAGTTGAGTTGGGCTATTAATATTAAACTCATTCGTAGACCTTTTCACTAAACTACATGTTGCAAGTTTAGAATAAGAAAACATTTAATAAAAGAAAACATCAAGCCTAAGAAACCTATTATCATACCCAATTTTCTCTCCCCATGCAATTCGTAAAATCTTATTTCGAATAGCCATTTTATGCATCAAACCCTTAAATATTGTAGGAATAAAAAATAGTTGGATGCAATCAAGACTTGAGAAATGACTTCTATTAAGTATCATCTATATCGGTTTTTAGCATTTGTTTCTTGGTAATCAATCATCCTATATTTCAAATTTGTCCACACTGTACAATAAATATGGTTAAAAATGTAACTACTTCACTATTCACAATGTAAATCCAGTATAAAGTAGATGCAAAAATATATGAAAAATGATACATGACACATACCTCGACGTGACAACTTAATTCATGGCCATTAATCGGGAAAGATATATATTGGCCATTTCACCTATACTCTTCTGATTGTGGTTCATATTATTACAAATCATAAAGCCTTCCTAGACTTGGATTACTATATCATCAGCAAATTAGAGTTAGAGACTAGATGTTACAGTGACCATATTAATATCTTTAGGAGATACTAGTATAATGCATGTGCTTTGCACGTGGACATGTTATTGTATTTAATATTATATTATTTAATAAATTATATATAAACATTTTACAAAGTTATTTAATTGCACGATGATTAAAAAATTTAAGTTATACTAAAATTAATACTTATATTATTATTAACATACATTTAATAGTTATTTAAATTAGCTTATTATTATATTATTAAAAAAATTATTTAGGAGTATAATTATTAAATAATAATGTAATCATTAGTTTAAGTAACACTATTGATATAATTAAACCACTTATATTATTAAATATTTATGTTATGGACATATTTTATTACCATATTTATTAAATAATGGCAGTAATTTTTAATACTATATGAATTTATGTTGTAAAGAATATTACGTTGCTCGATAATTAATATCATCTTAATAATAATAAATTGGATGGTATAAATTAAAAATACTATTATTTAGGAAAGGTACTTTATATAAAAATATTGGATCCTTGAAATTTATGAGACATTTACTTTCCAACAAAAAGTGAATACTCATAGATTTCATAAATCCAATATTTTTATATAAAGTAACTTTTATAAATAAAATTATTTTTAATTCATAATGTCCAATTTTTATTACTAAGATGATATTATAATATTGCAAAGGGTGATATTCCTTACAATATAAAGAATCAACCCTTATTTATACTGTTATTAATAACTATAATTATACAATATTTTATTAAATAAATAACCTTGCTATTTCATTACAATTAATAATTCTTTTATAATGAATTATAACTTTATTTATTATTATTATAAGTTATTAATATATTCTAGCGAGTGACTAAATATTTTGGGAAAAAGAAGAGAAAAGTATGTCTCATAAACTTCATGGATCTAAATATTTTTATATAAATTAATTTTCCAAAATAAAAATATTTTTAATTTATAACGTCTAAATTTTTATTACTAAGATGATATTAATCATAGAACAAGGTAATATTCTTTGCAACATAAAGAAGTAACCCCTATTTATACTATTATTAATAATTATAATTATGTGCACTAATTTATTAAATGAATGACTTTTACTACTTTATATAATAAATAATTATTTATAATAAATTATCATATATTTATGAATTTTGTTATCATTATAAATTATTAATATATTCTAGTGAATGACCAAATAATTTGAGAAAATGAGGAGGTGCATAGCTAATGAGAGGTTATGGATCATTAGTTTTATAAATAATGGTATAATTGCGAGAGTTAAAAAATTGAGAGGGTAAAAAGGGAAATCAAAAGTTTTGACATGGGTATTCTCTTTTATAAGTACTATAGATTAATTACGTTATATTTAGCTTTCTCTAGCTATGTTTTTTTCAAGCATCATAACTTATTGTTTATTTCTTATACATTTGCAGATAAGTATCTTTTTTCACCAAAGAAAATGCAGTAGATTGCAAAAGTTTGGTATGATCTTGCACACCAGTTTCTATCTTCAAATTTCTATTTGTATTGTCATATATATTAGTTTTAGAAGTAATCACAAATTTAGGTAATTAGCTACTAGTATTGGCATTATCACCTTAAATTTAAAAAAGTATTTATCCCTAGTGAATGCATTTAAAAATTATCCATTATATCAATCTTCTAATTTGTAGTTTGTTCATAGATATATAGATAATCTGGTAATAATTTTATAACTTTTTATTGATTCTTTAAGAGTTGTAAGTTCCTTAATTCTATCCTCATGCATTCTAGAGCTCTAAATGCCAATAGAGTTTATGAAATCACAACTTAACACAAGCTACAGAAAAAAGATACAAAATTCCTGCGAAGGTAGCACTATTCATGAGGATAATGTATATCAAGAAATTTTTTGAAATATACCATAAAAGCAAGAAATGCTACAAGGATAGATAGAAAAACAACCAAGAAGTACTATTACAAATAGAAATGATAATGCACTATTTTTAAATTCGATAACCTACCTATTTTGCAGGGAGGAGAATGTATTACACCTCATGCATCTTGCAATTTGTAATGTTATTTTGTATTGACATGGGATTGATTGTTAAACTAATTAAGTTCTTTCCCTTTCATTTATTATTAGGCTATTCAAATTTTATTATCTAGCAATGCTTTTGTTAAATGTTAGATATAACTTATTTGAAGTCCCTTAGGATCTTATTTTGATATAATATCTTAGTTTTTTCACTGCTTATGTATCTCAAATGGTAGTTTTTTTTTGCTACCAACCTTATCAATGAATAGTGCTACCTTCGCGGGATCGTCTCCAAAATCCCCTCTCGATTCCTCCAATGAACGAGAGGCCCACAAATCGAGCGATCAAACATTCCTACAGTTAGGATCGTCTCAAACCTCCCATTCGGTCAAACATTCTTACAGTTAGGGCCACAACCAAAATCCCCTCTCGATTCCTCCAATGAACGAGAGGTCCACTTTCAAATCGAGTGATCAAACCTTCCTACAGTTAGGATCACCTCAAACTCCCGCTTGGTCAAACCTTCCTACAGTTAGGGTCAAAATCATAATCCACCCTCGATAAACGAGAAATTCAACTTTAGTTCGATAATCAAACCTTTCGATAGTTAGGATTATCTGAATCTTTTCGATTCTCGGAGTGGAGATCTCACTCCAAGTTTCACTCTTTAGATTCTCAAAGTGGAGATCCCACTTTGAGTTTCCTCTGCGCTGGAGATAGAATATAAAATTCTTCCTCTTCAGCTTTGGGAGATAGAATATAAAATTCTTCCTCTCCCGCATCGGGTTCGTCTTTGCCTCAGAAGAAGACACCACTTTTTCAAACTCTTAAAATCCATGCCTCACACGCACGGGGAATTTTATCCCGAACCCTAAGTAGGGATAAGTCAACGCCTAACAGGCGTTGCCGGTTAGTTCTTAACCGTAAAAAGAACAAAAGCCCACATATTCAGCATTGTGGCAGGTTGTTATTAATAACACAGTAATCCGTGCTTTACACGCGCGGGGAATTTTATCTCGAACCCTGAGTAGGGATAAGTCAACATCTAACACGCGTTGTCGGTCAGTCTTTTGCCGTAAAAAGGACAAAAGCCCACATATTCGACATTGTGGTAGGTTGTTATTCATGACACCAAAATCCGTGCCTCATACGCATGGAAAATTTTATCCCGAATCCTAAGTAGGGATAAGTCAGCGCCTAACACGCGTTGTCGGTCAGTCTTTTGTCGTAAAAAGGACGAAAAACCCACATATTCGACATTGTGGTTGTAGGCGTATAAAATTGCCTATAGGTCCCTTATCACAGCTCGACGACGCCAATTCAACAAACGGACCATCGAGTGATGTATCCAAGCACGACCGTTATCCCGCCAACGCCGAAGCCAAGCCATACGCAACGAAGCAGGTTAACGAGGCGACAAAGCCAACAAATCGCACCCAAGCATTGGAACGCATCCACTCGCACGCGGAATCAAACCAACGTTTCGGGGAATCACCGAGTCATCTAAACAAGAGCGAACTCGGTGATATAACGATCGAATCAAGATCAATTCCGGACTCGAACTCAGAAGCGGATTAACTGCCATATTTGGAATCAAGTCAACAAGTCGATTCCAAACCAAGTCAACCACAAACCGAATCAAAGTCCAAATCAACAACGAATCGGAACCCGAACGACGGACGAAACGACGGAACACCCGGGGGCTCGGCACTGGGCCGAGCCACCTCAAGGTGGCTCGGCCCAAACGGAGCCACCCTGAGGTGGCTCGGTGGCCGAGCCACCCCAGGGTGGCTAGGCCCTGTTCTGTGCACGGGGCACAGTTTCGAGCGCCTATAAATAGGCCTTGTGCTCATTTGTTTCGGAGGTTGGATTTTGGAGGAGGCGAAGCCCTGCTGGATTGGAGATTCAAAACTTAGAAAAGATTCAATCTTTGGAGACTCGAAGACTTGCTCATCCGGATCTGGTGCTCAGCGATCGACAACGCCAAATAAGGCAGGAGTTCGAGAGGACCGGATCGGGAGATCTACGTTTCTATACTCCGGATCTAAGCTTGGTTCTTAGATCCCGAGATTGAGCGGTTGTTTCCTTGGTGAAACAATCCCTCCGGCTATTATCTCCCTTGGTGGAATAATACCCGTTATACTGCGTAGATCTGCCCGGATCTGGATCTAGCGGTGGTCCACGGCAAACAACCCCGGCGCAGGCAAAGAACCCACACAAAGCGAGTGATCGCATAACAGGAGCTCGCGATTTGTTCGACAAACAAGGAAAAAAAGTTGTAATCTTTCTTTTTTTCGTATTTTGATTTTCATTGTAACCGGCTCTTATAAAAAGACCGGATCTTTGTAACGCATAAAGTTGTTAACTGAGATAGCAATGACATCAATGAAGAAGAACACGATTTTTCCCGCGAACAATCTGGCGACCACAGTGGGAGCCACCGATCTCGCCGACGAGATCGTTGCGTCGCAGCCGCGGATCCCGATCCCGGTCGTGGAGGAGGTCGAATACGAGTTCGACCAACAGAAGTTCGAGGCGTACCTGTCGTCCTCGTCCGGATCTACCTCCTCCCGCAAGTCCAAGTCTCCAAAGCTCTCCTCCAAGAGGAAACTTCGTTGGTACGAAGATGTTGAAGCTACTAACGAAGATCTCGCCCCGTTTGATGTCGAAGCTGCATTGGGTGAGATCTCCCTAATTTCCAACCAGGTCGGATCTACTCTGGCCAACCCTTCTGCCGCAGGGGGCGTAGCGACTCTCTCGAAGAGAGCCCGCCAAAGGCAACATCAACGGCTTGCGAAACAATTCGCAAAGGCGATGGAATCCGTGGACGGAGTCTGTTACAAGGCGGATCTGAAAAGCAAAAGAGGCAAACAGCCTCAACAGCAGATGAATGGCGCCTCTTCCAAGCCACTAACAACGGAATGGGTCCGTGTCAAACGGAATCGTTCAACACTTGAGAAGCGCATTCACAAGCGCCGTATATTATCAGCGCAAGCACGGACTCGAGTCGAGGAAGCCCGTAGGAAGCTACAGAATGGAGTGGCCAAGAAATCGCCACCAACTCGTAAAGTATGGAGGCCTAAGTCTAAAGCGGCGATTCAGACTAAGGAGCAACAACTGCAGCCTTCGAAAATTCAACTCCCGGCGAATCAATCCAAATCGCCAATGACTTCCACAACTGCTCCGGGAGATCCCGCAAGACCATCCCAGAAAAGGAAGTCAGTCTTGGAGCACCTCGGTCCACTTCCCGAGGAGCGAAGCAAAGCTCCAATCCAAGAACGTTTGGGCCCACTGAGACAGCTCCGAACTAATCAACATGCTGGGGGTCGACACAACCCTCAACATGACAAGGAGTTCACGGCACCCAAGCGCACTACCTTGCGCATCGAAGTTCGGGAGCCCATTGAGAATTCACGCCCACAAAGGCACGTTTCGAGGCGAGTGACTCTCGAAAGTCCAAATAAGGTAATTCGCTCTCAGAAGGAAACGTTATCATCCGATGATGATAACGTTATACCTGAGAAATCGTGCCAACACACGATAGGTTACTCCGATCAAATTGACGAGTTGTACTATCGTGCTGGGGGTACGAGCAAATCCAGAAAGAGGAGCCCTCGAAGGCTCGAAACGCAATGTCCTTGTTCGAAGCTCATTCGAGCGGTACTCTCTGAGTGCAACTGCGTCAAGGCAGTCCCTGAGAGAATCTCTGTATTTGAAAGGCTCAGCACTAAAACGCCAAAGCCAAGGCCTACGCGTTCCCGATGAAGGAGAGCGGTGGTTGAAGATGGAGAATTTCCAAGGGTCACCGCTAACGTGACCAGCAAAAGGACATCGACACGGGATGATTTCGAGTCGATTTTGAAAGCATCGCGGCGTCTAACCCGTCTGCAGTCCGGAGCCATCGCACGAGGAACTTATGGTAGGGTTCGGATAAGTCCACCTTCAGAGGATGAGGAATCAGATGCATGCTCTGCGGTTGCGTCTGATAACACCGTATCCAGCGAAGGAGAACCCCGCGAGTCATTCATGATAAGCGCGGAACAAGTGGCCAAGATGCTTGAAGAAGCCATGGCCAAACAACAGGAGACCTTCAGGCTCGAGATGCAGATGGCCATGCAGACCATGAGGGAGATGCATGAGCAGCAAATCCAGGCACTGAGGAACCAGCAAGGCGAACCAAGCCACCGTAATCAGGTTGTTCAAGAAGTTGAGCATACGGATACGGATGAAACTCGCAATGCCGATGACCCTCCCATCAACGCAGGGGGTGGTAATGAGGATGCCAACGAAGATACAAGTGAAAACTTGAAGATCAAAAGCCTCGAGAGCAAAATCAATACCTTGATGTCCGCTCAAGAGGTGAAGAAAACGGGCATTCCTTGTCCATACCCAAGGGAGTGGGATTCAATCCCCTATCCGGCGAAGTTTAGTCTAATCAACTTCACGCCGTTCGATGGGAAAGGTTCCCCCACTCAGCATTTGATTTATTTCAAATCGCACCTGGGTGTCATCTCTGGTAATGAGCCTCTGATGGTGCGGTCATTCGTTGGCACTCTTCGTGGAGCCGCCTTCGATTGGTACCGCCGCCTCAAGCCAGGTAGCGTGAGCAGCTGGGACGATATGGAGACCATGTTCCTCACTAATTTCTTCGACGATGACACCGAGATATCCATCGGAACGTTGCTCGACGAGAAACAAAAGGACGGGGAGTTAGTCGAAACCTTCGTCAAAAGGTTCCGGAACAAAGCGTTAAATTGCCGGGATCCGATCACTGAGGAGTTCATCCTCCAAACTTGCCACAACAACCTCGCATTGGACGTGTTGGAAGCAATAGGGACAGCACCATCCAATACTTGGAAAGACCTGAAGGTCCGAGGGGAACAAGCCGAACGCTTCCTCCGAAGGAAGAAGGCCGAGAGGAGTCAATCGACGACTAATCCTCCAAACTCAAACTACGCCTCCCGTGGTAAGGGCAAAACACCTGCAGCGGCCGTTGACGCCAATCAAACATCGCAACAGCAGTCCCGGAGGCAGCAAAAGACTTCGGATCAGAGGCCTCAAAAAGAGTACTCCTTCAAGGACGAAGATGTTCCAGCCATCTTCAAATCCCTCCTTGACAATAACAAGATCAAGCTCCCACCGATCACGAATCAGGAGGAAGCTGACAACACTGCGGATCCGATGTACTGCGCATACCACAGGATGATCCTTCATCCCACCAAGGCCTGCTTTACTCTAAAGAACAGCATCCAAACCTTGGTTGAAGCCGGCGTCATAACGCTAGAGTGAGCCAGTCAAGAACGGTAATACTCCAGTGGGTGCACGAGTATAAACTGTATCCCAAAACTCCGACCGGTATAAGAGTATAAACTGCTTCCTGACACTCTAAAAAGTATACGAGTATAAACTGCTTCTTAATACTCCAATAGGTATAAGAGTCTAAACTATTTCCTTTCTTCCACGGGAAGTTCCTGAAGAGTGCCATGCGTGGTATTCTTAAGGATAACCCGATCATGCGGTTAATGCAACAATAAACCCAGTTTTGTAAAGAAAGCTGGGAGTCGATAATTCATGTAACGGGAAGTTCCCGGAAGAATGTTAAGTGTAATATTCTTAGGGATAACCCGGTCATGATGAATAAAGTGATAAACACTAAACTCCTAATTTCCGAACACTTGATTAAACAGGAAAGAATTTTGGTCTATCAATCATTGACCAATTATCGAAACCCTTTGTGTTAAGTCCTTATCACTTAACATCAGGGATCCCCTTCCGAGTGATTTGTACGAATCAACATTCCTATAATGATTTGTACTCTTACTCTCACTTCCCACTTGGTCAAACCTTCCTACAGTTAGGACCAAAACCAAAATCCCCTCTCGATTCCTCCAATGAACGAGAGGTCCACTTTCAAATCGAGTGATCAAACCTTCCTACAGTTAGGATCGTCTCAAATCCCCCACTTGGTCAAACCTTCCTACAGTTAGGACCAAAACCAAAATCCCCTCTCGATTCCTCCAATGAACGAGAGGTCCACTTTCAAATCGAGTGATCAAACCTTCCTACAGTTAGGGTCATCTCAAGCTCCCGCTTGGTCAAACCTTCCTACAGTTAGGACCAAAACCACAATTCACTCTCGATAAACGAGAAATTCATCTTTAGTTCGATAATCAAACCTTCCAACAGTTAGGGTTATCCGAATCTCTTCGATTCTCGGAGTGGAGATCCCACTCTTAGTTTCACCTTTCCGGATTCTGGGGGTGGAGATCCCACCTCGAGTCTCCTCTTCAAATTGGGAATAGAATATAAAATTCTTCCTTCCCCACACCAACCTGTTCCAAGAGTTTAGCAATCTTGGATTCATCCTAGGAAGTTTATCCCGAATCCTAAGCAGGGATAAGTCTGCGCCTAACACGCGCTGCCGGTTTAGTCTTTTTCCGATTGAAAAAGACACCAGAGTTCGATTCTGGGGTATTTTATCCTGAAACCTAAGTAAGGATAACTCTGCGCCTAACATGCGCTGCCGGTTAGTTCTTAACCGTTAAAAAGAACACTCGTCCACATATTCAACATTGTGGCAGGTGGTTATTAATAACACCAAAATCCATGCCTCACACGTGTGGGGAATTTCATCCCGAATCCTAAGAAAGGATATGCCGACGCCTAGCACGCGTCGCCGGTTTAGTCTTTCGCCGATTGAAAAAGACACCAGGGTCTAAACCTGGGAAATTTTATCCCGAAGCCTAAGTAGGGATGAGCCAACGTCTAATATACGTTACTGGGTAGCCTATTCCCATAATAATGGCAAAGTCTACATATTCGAAGTTGTAGCACAAAGTCTAAAGGAGTTCATTCCTTTAGCACAACGTCACATGCGGAACGGATTTAAACAATCCACATGTAAGCCCGATTCAAACGGTAATCGGTAAGAGCACGTCAAATCCGTTGAAGGCTGAGGATTTGCCAAAAATCCTAAGTCAACGTCTCATACACGTTGCTGTTTAGTCTTTTCACAGGAGAAAGACGAAGTCTACGTATTCAATATCGTAGCACTAAAAGGGTCAACTCTTTTAGCCTAACGTCACGTGCGGAACGGACTTAAACAATCCGCATGCTAGCCCGACTCAAACGGTAGTCGGTAAAGGCTAATCAAATCCATTTAAGGCTGGGGGTTAGCCAAAAATCCTAAAGTCAACGCCTAACACGCGTCGCCGGGTAGCCTATTCCTGTAACAAATGGCAAAGTCTATGTATTCGACATCATAGCACAAAGTCTCAGAGAATTCAATCTCTGAGCGCAACGTTACATGCGAACGGACTTAAACAATCCGCATGCTAGCCCGACTCAAACGGTAGTCGGTAAAGGCTCATCAAATCTGTTGATGGCTGAGAATTTGCCAAAAATTTTATAAGTACAAGTCATTGACGCATCAATTCTATGGGTTGGTCTCGTGACTCGAGTATTCGCCACGCTCCAATACCTTAAGAGCTTAAACTGTGTATACTCCAGCAGACGTACGAGTATAAACTGTGTCAAACGTCGAACAGCGCATTACAATGAAGCCTGGACGCCGGACAACGCGTCGCAATGAAGCTCAAACGCCGGACGACGCCGTCAATTGATGATCAGTTCTATGTTGAAGCAACTAACTCGAGCTAAAAATCAAGAAATCAAGAATCGACTTCAAGTTCAAAATTCCAACAACGGTCAGACAATAAATGCAGCACCGGAATCCTCACAGGCGTTCTACAAAGCACTGAATGACCTGAAGGAATCGAAGGAATCCAGGACAGAAGCCATTCCAAAGTCCCGTTATACCGACTAAAGGTTGGGACAATCACATCCAAAGTATTCCAGACTCTTCTATAAAAGAACGAGACTGAAATACTTTGGAGGGGGTATCTGTAGGCGTATAAAATTGCCTATAGGTCCCTTATCACAGCTCGACGACGCCAATTCAACAAACGGACCATCGAGCGACGTATCCAAGCACGACCGTTATCCCGCCAACGCCGAAGCCAAGCCATACGCAACGGAGCAGGTTAACGAGGCGACAAAGCCAACAAATCGCACCCAAGCATTGGAACGCATCCACTCGCATGCGGAATCAAACCAACGTTTCGGGGAATCACCGAGTCATCTAAACAAGAGCGAACTCGGTGATATAACGATCGAATCAAGATCAATTCCGGACTCGAACTCAGAAGCGGATTAACTACCATATTTGGAATCAAGTCAACAAGTCGATTCCAAACCAAGTCAACCACAAACCGAATCAAAGTCCAAATCAACAACGAATCGGAACCCGAACGACGGACGAAATGACGGAACACCCGGGGGCTCGGCACTGGGCCGAGCCACCTCAAGGTGGCTCGGCCCAAACCTAGCCACCCTGAGGTGGCTCGGCTCAGGCCGAGCCACCCAGGGGTGGCTAGGCCCTGTTCTGTGTACGGGGCACAGTTTCGAGCGCCTATAAATAGGCCTTGTACTCATTTGTTTCGGAGGTTGGATTTTGGAGGAGGCGAAGCCCTGCTGGATTGGAGATTCAAAACTTAGAAAAGATTCAATCTTTGGAGACTCGAAGACTTGCTCATCCGGATCTGGTGCTCAGCGATCGACAACGCCAAATAAGGCAGGAGTTCGAGAGGACCGGATCGGGAGATCTACGTTTCTATACTCCGGATCTAAGCTTGGTTCTTAGATCCTGAGATTGAGCGGTTGTTTCCTTGGTGAAACAATCCCTCCGGCTATTATCTCCCTTGGTGGAATAATACCCGTTATACTGCGTAGATCTGCCCGGATCTGGATCTAGCGGTGATCCACGGCAAACAACCCCGGCGCAGGCAAAGAACCCACACAAAGCGAGTGACCGCATAACAGGAGCTCGCGATTCGTTCGACAAACAAGGAAAAAAAGTTGTAATCTTTCTTTTTTTTCGTATTTTGATTTTCATTGTAACCGGCTCTTATAAAAAGACCGGATCTTTGTAACGCATAAAGTTATTAACTGAGATAGCAATGACATCAATGAAGAAGAACACGATTTTTCCCGCGAACAGTGGCCGGTTGTTATTCATGACACCAAATCCGTGCCTCACACGTACGGAGAATTTTATCCCAAATCCTAAACAGGGATAAGTCAATGCCTAACACGCGTTGTCGGTTAGTTCTTAACCGTAAAAAGAACAAAAACCCATATATTCGACATCGTGGCAGGTTGTTATTCATAACACCAAACTCCGTGCCTCACACGCACGGGGAATTTTATCCCGAATCCTAAGTAGGGATAAGTCAACGCCTAACCCACGTTGCCGATTTAGTCTTTCATCGATTGAAGAAGACACCAGAACTCCAGTTTGGGGACTTTTATCCTGAAGCCTAAGTAGGGATAAGTCAGCGTCTAACACACGTTACCGGGTAGCCTATTCCCGTAACAATGGTGAAGTCTACGTATTCGAAGTCGTAGCATCAAGTCTAAGGGAGTTCATTCCTTTAGCACAACGTCACATGTGGAACGGACTTAAAATAACCCGCATGTAAGCCCGATTCAAACGGTAATCGGTAAGAGCACGTCAAATCCGTTGAGGGCTGAGGAGTTGCTAAAAATCCTAAGTTAACGTCTGATACACGTCGCTGTTTAGTTTTTTCACAGGAAAAAGACGAAGTCTATGTATCCAATATCGTAGCACTAAAAGAGTTAACTCTTTTAGCACAACGTTACATGCAGAACGGATTTAAACAATCTGTATGCTAGCCCAACTCAAACGGTAGTCTTTGTAAAGGCTCATCAAACCCGTTGATGGCTGAGAATTTACCAAAAATTCTATAAATGTGAGTCATTGACGCACCAGCTCCGTTAGTTGGTCTTATGACTCGAGCATCTAACAACATCAGGATAAGATTCATACAAGCAGATGAATCAGCTTTAACAGTTGGTCCTGCAACCTTAAAATTTGGGACCGCTATGCTCCAATACCTTAAGAGCTTAAACTGTATAGACTCCAGCAAACGTATGAGTATAAACTATGTTAACGCCAATCAACGCGTTACGACAAAAGTTAATGCCGCACAACGCGTTACAGTGAAGGTCAATGCCGGTCAACGCATCAACAATTTCGCCAAAATAAGGCAAAAGATGACTCCAAGGATTTCAATTACAATCAGATATGAATTCCCGACGGAGATGATCAGTTCAAAGTCAACTTAATGGCACGATCTAAGTTCAGAAACTTACACACCAATCTCATTTCAAGATTTCGACAACGGTCAGACGATAAATGCAGCACCGGAAGAACTTCATCTATTCAATGAAGTAATGAATAGATTGAAGGCTAAAGAAGTTAAGAATTAAGGTAGTTCAAGGTCACTCTACGAAATTGAGGAGATGGCCTATCTTATCCAAAGTATTCCAGACTCCTCTATAAAAGAATGAGTCTGAAATACTTTGAAGGGGGTATCTGTAGGCGTCTAAAATTACCTCTAGGTCCCAGAATACAGCTCAAGACCAAGAGAAGGCGATGAACGTCATTATCCGAGTCAAAGAGGATTATCCGACACCGACAAGCGCATGAAACGAATCGGCGAACCGTTGATGACACGACAACGAACCACCACAACGGCAAATGCCAAGTAGCTCGCATGCGTCAATCAACTCGTGCGCCTCAATCAACAAGCGCACGTCAATCAGCTCGCGGGTCAATCAGCTCGCGTGTGTCGGTCAACACGCGCGCGTCAATCAACTCGCGAACGCCAACATACGCACGCGCATTAATCAACGCGCGCCCAACAATCAACTCACACACGTCGGTCAAATCGCGCGCATCAGTCAAACTCGCACGCGTCGATCAACTCGCGCGGAGCATACAAGTCAATAAGATGATCAGTCACGCGAAATGGGGGAAACTACAAGTCCCGGAAAATCAAAAAAGTTAGAAAACATACAAAGTTCGGCAGAAGCGACGGACCCACGCTAGCGCGGGACAGAACAGACCGACCCGTGCAAGCGCGGGTCGGATCGTGCCGCCTCGCGCCCCTTCACGCAGATCTGACCCGGAAACGCATTTTTGGCGGTTTCGACGGGTTTTCATGAGATCTTTTCAGTTCCAGGGGTTCCTAACCGCCTAAATCATATCTCTAAACATTGTTAATCAGTTATTAACTAAGGATAGAGCCAAATCACTTGTTCTCGTCCAAATAACCGCTTCCAAAGCTTATAAATAGGAGCTCAGGTGCTCATTTCTGAGGGGGGATTATTATTCAAGACGAGGAGGTGCTGCCGGATTGAGGAGTCAAAGGAGCACGAATTTCAGCGAGGGTTGACAGATCTTGGCAAGTTCTTCGGCATAAAGAATGAGCAATTCGAAGGATCTGAAGCCCGTTCCCGTCCATTCCTTGAAATCAGGCTTGGTCTTGATCTCGAGAAGAGTTCTGATTTCGCTTGGTCGATCTCAGGGCTTCAAATCAAACACTACTTCGGTGAAGGTGAATCTCTACCAAATTTTCATCAACCGGATCCAGATCAAAGGTGGTCCACGGATAAACCCCGGCATAGGCAAAGATCCCACACAAGCAGAAGACCGATAAACGATCTCTGCGTTTGTTTGACGAGAATTGTATTTTTCGTTTTCATTGTGTAAAGTCTTATAAAAGACTATCCTTTTGTTTTCATTGTATAGACTGAAGTTATAATGAATACCGCAATGAATACATTAATTTTTTTACGCAAACAATCAGTTTGTGAGTCGACTCAATACTGATCACGAGTCGACTCAGAAACATGTACACAGAAAACTTTCAGCTATGAACCAGTTAAAAAAATATTAAATAAATTCTAAAAAATATAAAACTTTAGAAATAGTTGATAAACATGATATTAAACGTATTTGTGAAGAAATTTTGGAAAATACATTTGCCATTTGTAAAAGATCATCGTTTTAGCAAATGTGCACATATAAGTGCAAATATGTAAACATGTATGTTTGATGCAAAACTTTTGTATTACAATATAAACATGATGTTAAGCGTGTGTGTATATATATTGAGCTTAGAGAATAACACACGATATATATACAATAATACCAAAAAGATTGAAACATAGCTGATCTGGATCTTTAACTCTGATATAAACCTGTAATAAGTCACAATCACTAGAAAACAAAATTAGTTATAAATTGTTTGTAAAATCATCAAAACAAAAACAAGAGTGTAGATTCACAACTAGAACCCTAACAATCTCCCCCTTTTTGATAATGACAAACAATTCATTAAATAAATCATGAAGCATAAACTCAATACTTATAAACAACAAATAAACTTAAGCCATTCCAATGCCATTTCTCCCCCTTTTGGCAACATCAAAAAAAAGGGGGGGGGGGGGGGGGGAATGGAGCAAGGCTCCCCCTACATTTATGCATAGGTTAGAAAAACAAAGTAAACAAATAGGAGCTACGCTCCCCCTATCGGAAAAGAGGCATGAATGAGGATATTCTTATGGAACACAAACATGATAGAGCATATGATCATCATATAAGATATAGGCTGACCATCAAATGTGAAAACACATAAATTCAACAGAGCCAGACTTACTAGCCTATTACATACCAAGTTCAACACATGTTTTCAAACCATGTCCATTATGAAGCAAAACAAGTGCAAGTTAAAATATTACATGCCAAAATAAAAGTTTGCCAACTTATCATAAACCAAAATATCATTTTGTTCAACAGGAATTCAAGAAGAGCTTCAAGCGTTTGATGATCCTGGACCCAAGGAAGGATGGGGTTGCAAAAGGTTTATGATCTCATCAAATCTAGTGTGAATGGAGGCCATGTCAACTTCTCTTTCACTCCTCAGGGAGGCTATCTCTTTCTTTAATTCTACCTCGGTCCTTTCAACCTCTCCAAGTCTCATGCTAAGATCAAGTTCACTGTCTTCAATCCTCTGAAATCTCACTTGGTCACTATAGTGATATTCAGTCATCTGAGTGGAAAGATCTTCTATATGGCTTGGTACAGATGAATCTGAGGAGGAATGATAGTGCTCATAAGGAGGTTCATGAATGGGAGATTCAGGAGAGGGTCTACGAACAGGATGATCATGCATTGCCATTAATGTGACTGGAATTATCATCCGATTAAGAGCAGTAACATCAAAGAGAAGTCGGATATCAAGAGGTGTCTCATCAGAGAGGTCAACATTGAAGTATTTAAAGATTTTTGTAAGGAGATCGCCAAAAGGAATGAAAGTGGATGGACCAGAAGCAATAATATCGAATATAACATTTCCCCATTTAACATCAACATTACCCAGAATGGCATAGATTTCCCTAGTGAGATCTTGGGAATAGTGACTATACCCCCCAGATTTTGGAATCAAGTTATAGGAAATGATACGTCCAATAATGGTAGCCAAATCAGATACATTTTTAGCATGTAATGGGAGGCTTTCGCCAGGAAGAGTCATAAGGGTTTCGACACTGGGATTATCATATGAAACATCATCAAGAAAGGTGTCGCCACGAGGAATGCCAATGATTTCAGCTAGACGGTCAGCTGTGAAACGAATATGGCGATGTTTGACACAAGAATTAATAAAATGTTGTCTATTCTCAGGAGCAAATGTCACAAGATTTGTGTAAAATATACGCACAATATGAGGATAAAGTTTCTCGGAGAGCTGACTTGAGAGTAGACCGGTGAGTTTAGCAGTAGAGAAAAATTGTTCCAGAGAAAAATGACTGAAGTCATCGAATTTAACATATCTACCGGGAAACATTTTTAATTGACAAAGAGCATGATATTTTTCAATTAAAGCGGTGCTATTTAGATATTGTTCGTAATGGGCATTGCTTTGCTCTGGAGGAGACGATGCACGATCACGAGAAAGAGGGGCTTTACCTTTGGAAGTTCTAGGGCGTTTGGTAGAGGTACTAGCCATGGATTAAAATGAAACCCTAGAAAAAGAAATGAGAAAAGGAAGGGGTTATACCAAGCCGAGGAAGACTGAGTGCAGACGATGATTGCCCGAGAGGATGAGTCAACCCGTGATGATGAGTCGGCTTGAGATGAGGGTCGACTAGAGTGAAAGAACGGCTGGAGGAAAGAAATGAAGGAAAGAGGATTAAAGAAGAAGATGAACTAGGGCTTTTGATATAGGATTAATAGTCCAGAGTTGGTCAAAATGATGAGTGTAAGGTCAGGATTAAGGTAGGCAAACAGGTCGGGTCTAAAACATCTCACAACCAAAACAGAAAGAAATAGATACCCAGAAAAATCTCCCGGAGGTCGACTTGCAGTCAACTTAGGGATGTGAGTCGACCTTAAGTCGACTTAAGATTAAATCCTAAGATTTTATGGAATAAGACTTTTGCACTTCAAAAAAAAACTTAACAATGAAATGTTTTGAATCATAAGAATCTACACATAAGCTTTAAATATTTATAAAATATTTGAAGTAAAAAAAAAGAGCAACAAACAAAAAAAATAATTACTTGAGAAATAGAAATTAAGCACTTTTTGGTATCCAAATATTTTTGGTACCAATAGGGGTAGGGACACGACCCCTATCATTTAAGATCAAGGCCTTTGGGTTATGAACCCATTTAGGCGTATATGGTGCATGGATACGGTCAAAACAGAATTCGTATTCATGACCTTTTCGATTGCAATGAGTACAATGAAAGGGTCTAAATGGCATGTGTTGACCAACATAAGGTACATGAAAATCATTTGCAAAAATAGGTTTATCTTGAAAATTATTTTGCAAACGAAAAACCTTCTTCAAATCAAAACAGAATTTGGTCAAATGACCTAAACGACCACAAAAATCACATTTGTACACATGAGCATGTTTATGATTTACATTATGTGTGTGTACATGTGTATGAGATGAAGAAGCTTGATGGGATGCACAATCACGAATAGGCTTGTCAGGTTTTGGTGCATTATGAAAAAATTGGGCTACATGGCCTTCAAGACCGCAAATAGAGCATTTTTGAATTTTATCATACATGTGTACATAGTGAATAGTTTTTTTAGAAGGATTATCATTGTACTTTGCATACAAGTCTATAAGTTTTTTGTTATTAGCAATACAAGTGTTTAGTGTTGAATCTAAGGTTGATATACGTTTTTTTCATTTGATTCAATTCATCATTGTGCACACAAGCATTACTACTAGAAGTAGGAGAAACATGATTATTTATCATAGATTTTAATTTATCTACTTCTAACATGGCATTACATTTTTCATGAAGCAAACTAACATTTTCTAGTCTTAAATTTTCATTGCATTCTTTAAGAATTATATTTTCATTTCTAATAAAATTAAACTTAGTGGCTAGTGTTTCATGAATGGATTTCATATCAACATACTTACTTTTTACATCAATATAGCAATTGTGTACTTTTTCCAAACTCAAGAGCAAGCTCATCAAAAGTAATAATATCATCGTTATCAAGCTCGCATACCTCACTAGGGTTGTCACCTAGTGGTAGTGTACATAGAGATGAGGCTTCTTTAAAACTCAAAGCGGGATTTTCCAACGCTTGTTAAATAGCCTCCAAGTCCCCTTGATGTGCTTCAATAAATTTCCATAAGGCGTAAGCACTATCAAAATGAACAAATTTGTTAGAAAAGGAAGAGTGAAAAGCATTAAGCAAATATTCTAACAAAAGCATGTTCATATTAAACATTCTTTTATCATCTTTATTCCACTTGGATTTTTCTGAAGTAGTAAGCATCCTCAATAATCTCCCATAAATCGAATTGTTTAGATTGAGCAAAAAGTTTGAATCTAACATGCCATTGAGCATAGGGAAAATATCCAAATGAGAAGCAACATTAATAGCATAACCTAAACTAGATGAATCATACATATCCATAAAGATTTTATGCAAGAAGCAAAATGCAATCAAAACTAGATTAGCATAAATATGATAACTTGGATCTTTAACTCAAGACGATTAGACCTTAAATCAAAGAGCACTGAGCTCTGATACCAATTGTTAGACCCTAGAGGGGAGTGATTAGGGTCTTATGCTAATCTAATCCTAATTTTATGCCAATTAAAATTAGGTTAATTAATTTGTTCTTGCAAGAAATATATGAATGAAATATGAGCAAGTATGTAAGAAAAATAAGCACAAAAAAATGTACGCCAAGCAAACACAAACAAACGATATGATTACGGAGTTCGGTCCACAAGAACTACGTCTCCATTCCTCACCTCGAGGAGATCTCCACTAACACAACCGGGATTTCTACGCTCACCCGAATAACGTTTACACCTCACACTCGGTTTTCTAGTTTACCAAAAACTCTACAACTCACACACTTACAAATAACTTTACACCCTCTAAGTGTTGGCCTAGCTCGTGTCCTCCTCCTCAAGTGCTCAGATGCAACCTCTCCCTAGGTTCGTCAACCGACGCCACTCCTCTTGGATTCGACGCCGTCTCTCACCACACACTTTTCTCGGTGTGCAAGTATATTACAAAGTGATACTCTCAAATGATGTTCAAATACAATGTTTTGTTCTCTATAATGAATGAGAACTCAATGAAGCTCACTCTCACTAAATTCGCACACCAATACCCACTAATATATTATATGAAATAATCTAAGCTCAATAAGGGTGTGTATGATAAATGAGAATAATAAAATTCTAACTCAATTTAATATAGCAAGATATGAATATGAAATTAACAAATAAGCTATATAAAAGAGTTTGGATAATCTTCTCTATAAACACAAGGAACTGAAGAAATAAGGATGAATTCCTCAAATGAAATTGAAGGCTTATTCTTAGTGAAAAACTTCTCTTTTGAAACAAAGCATGAAACAAGGCACTAAACACCTCTTAAACACTTTGTAAACTTGAATTGTCAATTCTCTTTGTTTTCCAGAATGTTTTATGCACTGGGGTATTTATAACATCCTAAAATATCAGCAAGAACCCAAGTAAAAAAGACCAAAAAGCCAGAAGAAGACAAAACCAGAAAGTAGCCGTTATAGTGTTATGAGTCGACTCAGTACTATTCATGAGTCGACTCATAAGTAGTCGTTATAGACTAAAACCAACAAATGGGTCGACTCATAAAATTCACGAGTCGACTCATAAACCATGGATCGACTCATAAGATCATGGGTCAACTCAGCAGAAACAAAACTCATATTTTAGCATACTTTGTGAGTCGACTTATGACAGTCATGAGTCGACTCAACCTGATGGGTCGACTCGTTAAAGTCATGAGTCGATTCAGCAGAAACAAAATGTAAACTACGCATCAGTTTGTGAGTCGACTCAATACTGATCACGAGTCGACTCAGAAACATGTACACATAAAATTTTCAGCTATGAACCTGTTAAAAAATAATAAATAAATTCTAAAAATGTAAAACTTTAGAAATAGTTGATAAACATGATATTAAACATATTTGTGAAGAAATTTTGGAAAATACATTTGCCATTTGTAAAAGATCATCGTTTTAGCAAATGTGCACATATAAGTGCAAATATGTAAACATGTATGTTTGATGCAAAACTTTTGTATTACAATATAAACATGATGTTTAGCGTGTGTGTATATATATTGAGCTTAGAGAATAACACACGATATATATACAATAATACTAAAAAGATTGAAACATAGATGATCTGGATCTTTAACTCTGATATAAACCTGTAATAAGTCACAATCACTAGAAAACAAAATTAGTTATAAATTGTTTGTAAAATCATCAAAACAAAAACAAGAGTGTAGGTTCAAAACCAGAACCCTAACACTATTCACTGTGCTAAGGGTTGTTCTGGAGGTGTTCAAATGGATGTTTGGGGGCCTTCCAAGGGGCATCATTGGGAGGTAATAGAAGTTTGGTTTCCTTTGTTGGTAGCTGCTCTAGGCGTGTTTGGGTTGCAACCAACTCCCCTTTGGAGAAAGTCCAAGTAGTATCCAACAGATTGAAGAAGTGTGAGATTGACAGAAAGGTGAAGGTACTTCATTCAGGTTTTGGTGGGAGGTACAAGATGGACCTGTTTCTGTTTTGGAACCGAGCTCACGGTATTTCGAGACACTTCGTTGGAAAGGAAATCTTAGGGTAGCTAGATAAGATGACAAATTTGGAGAACCGTACCTTGCTAGAGGAGGATCGGTGTTTATTGTCAAGCAATGGTCTGCAAAAGAGTTTCTAGACTGAGGCTTTGACATATTTAGGTCATCATATTAAAGAGTTGTTAACTGTTGTGATTGGAGGTAAAACTCAATTGGATATTTAGTCTGGTAATGTTACATTAGATGAGGCTTCGATGAGGGAGCTAATTGACTCTCAGCAGGTGGAGAGTTTTAGACAGATCATAGATGTATCACAGTAGGTGGAGAGTGATGCTACTTCACATTGGGTGGAGATTATTCCACATATTCCGGATCATTTTGTATCGTTTGGGATTCCAGCTGAGGTGACACAGCTTGGGGATCAATTGGTTTTGGATGCAGATGATGAGTTAGTGATGGATTTGAGTGCAACTGGTGGATATGATTTGTATACGGCCATTAGTTCACCTCAGATGGAGGTGTTTGATATGTTTCAGTTTGGGGCTTTTGGGAGACCTATCAGTTGCAGATATGTTGGTGATGTTGGTGAAGAGTTACAAACTTTTCTATTTTATTGAGGCCTTTTGGAGGCCATTTTGATGAACTACGTGAGGCTTGATTCCTTGGGCAAGAGGATACGTAGGTAGTCATTTATGATGCAGCTGATTTGGTGAGTTGATACCGACATTTGGAGAGTGTTTGTATTCTCATTTAGGTTCTCAACTTGTTATGGATTGAGTCCGTTGTGAATTGTTTCGCTTCGTACTGAACGCAACAAGTGAGACATTTGGTTTGGTTGGTGTCGGCTCAGTTTTAGGAAAACTCCGTCGAGGTGAAGAATTGTGAATAGGACATTAACATGGGGCCCACCCATGTCATGTTGCTGCCAAAGCCACGTGAAGAGCACCACCACGTGAAGAGATAGAAACAAGTTTTGAAGAAGTAAACACGTGAAGAGCAAAGCAAACGCGTAGGGGCCACAAACAGCGTGAAGAGATCATGAGTGGGTTTTTTGCTCTCGTGGGGGCCACGAGAATTCATGAACGATTTGTGGGCGGCGTGCGAGCACGGCCCACCCAATCCACTCTCTCCTATATATGCAGTCGCCTAGGGTTTTGTGCTCTGGGTGAAGGCAGAGGGGAAAATCGACTGGTGCAAAAGAAAATTGCAGAGGCAAAAAGCGGCTTGCAAAAATAAGAAAACGTAGAGGCATTTCGTGCTCTTTTTCAAGCGGCTTTTGTGAGAGATTTGAGAGTTTTGTGAGGGTTTAATTTGTGTGAATGTAAACCCTAGTTGTATTCTCTCCCTCTAATAGTAGATCTCCCCCCTCTTTACCCCGTGGACGTAGGCAATTTGCCGAACCACGTAAAACTTGTGTGATTTGCTGTTTGTGGTCATTATAATAGTTTATTAGGTTCCCTCGATAGATCAATCCTAGAACTGATGAGAGGAAGAGCTGATATCTCACTTTGTGAGATATTAGCTTTAGATTCTTGTTTCCTTGGTGAGACGAGAATTCTTATTGTGATGTTTCTCTCTTATTGTGTACCAGAAACTCTGTCGAAATTTCTGCTGCACACAACACTATTCCATTCTCACATTAATTCCTTTTCATTCTCATTTGAGTCCATTCCCTCATACCAAACGAGGCGTAAGTGTTGATGTCCTTTTGTTTTCATCTTCTTTGTTTTCTGTTTTTAATTTTTTTTTTGTCATAGTTGTTTTTTTTTTCTTTTTTTTCAACTTCTCCCTGTAAGATGCCTTGACAAAATATTGCAAACAAGCTCCTAGAGAATTGGTTTGCCAATTATATAGGTAATTTTCAGAATGAAAGATGTTTTGACAAATTAGCATTCATGCATGGCCTTAATCTGGATAAAATTTAGGGTAAACTATACCAAACCACTAAGAAGTTTCAGCATTTTCTGATAAACACCCAATAACTTTGTGTATATTATAGTAAACCCCTAGTAACTTTCAAAGTGCCTTTTATATTGTTTTTCAGATCGGATTTATGGGGGTTATTTGCAAAATGCAGAAATTAACTTAATTTGGGTTTTGTGCAATTGCAAAAGTTATTGAGGGTTTATTACAATTTCCTAAGTGTTTTGGAGTTTATTGCAAAATACTAAAAGTTCTTGGGGTTTAGTGTAATTTACCGTAAAATTTATATTAAAATATACATACACCTGTTGACAATACAGACTATAGAGAACTCATAATTGTCAGGCATAGAGATGATAAATGAGTCAAGTTTCAGTTTTTTTTTGTGCTTCAGCTATTTAATCGAGCTTTTTTCTCTCTCAAGAGCCTACTCGTTTTTGCCTTTTTGCGAGAAATTCAAGACTTCTTTAGCAGGAGTCAAAATATTTGTACTAATATTGTAAATTATAAATTTTACAATACCAGGAAAGGTCATGTTCTGCTATAACACTATATGCAGAAATGACACGCATATGTACCAAGTAAAAATCCTAGAACATATCAACTTTGAGACGGGTCTACAGATGACAATACTTCCGCTGCTTTGAGATTTTACAAGCTTAAAACAGAGGAATTGGTTTCTTTAATTATTCAAATTACTGATTGAATAATGATAATTGATAGTAGATGAAAGATGATTTATTCAGAGTAAAAAAGATGGAAGATTGTTGTAGAACTGTGATAGGTTGATACTCAACTACATATTTTGTGCTTATAATTTACAGCTTTGTAATTTAGCTGGCTAGAATATCTTTGTGGTATTCCATCCTTTTTCTAAATAATAATAATAATAATAATTTACAGCTTTGAATTGTGAAAAAGCTCTTGAGAACTTCCTGGTGAGTGATGCACGTTTTGTTTAACAAGTAATTAGTAGATAAAGCCAGTTCAACAACATATTTAGTACTTGTAATTTATAGTTTTGAATTGTGAAAAAGCTTTTGAAAGAGAACATAGTTTGCGCCTTCTTGGTTAGGAATTAGATCTTATTCATTTAGCCACCGTTAGAAACCTTTGTGCTATAATTTCTATTCTAAACTTTATTTAGAAAGGCGCTTTCATTACTATTACTTGCTAACAATATGTCTTAGAAATTTCCCCCCTATTTAATTTTTTTTCTCCTTCTCTTGCAGTTTCCTTTCTACAGGGTCCGATTTCCTTTCTATAGGGGCCGACACGTTGGGGCTTCTGCAGGACTCTATACTACTAGTATTAGTTCTTTAACTTCAATTAAATTTTATATGATTTATTTTTTTTTGGTCTTCATGGTATATATTTCTTTTCATTGCTATAGTTTCATTGTAATTTCTGAAATAAACGTATTTATAATTTCTCTTTTTTCAAGGACAATTTACAATGTCAACACCAATTACGATTAAATTGAGCGAACGCCCGCTTACTTTCCTTTTAACAGTTTCTTATTTTCCTCAAGAATCTCTGTTTTGCCCGCTTCAAACTGCTTATACAGCGGAAAGTTGGACTCCCGTTAGTTTGAATCAGTTTTCTTCTTCTGCGGTTGAGTCGTTTACTTCTTCTGGATGGTTATCTTACTAAAGGTAAGCAAAAGTTGGTCAGCCGCATTGATAAGCCATGCATCACCATATTGATAGCTAAGCAAAGGAAAGCCCAATTAGTATGAACAAAAGCACATCAGAATCGAGAACTAAATAAAAATAGGAGGAAACATTATGCAGCATTGGTAGAAGAGAGAAAAAATGAAATAAGAAGAAAAGAAAGGGAAGCTTATTATAAGAGAAAATATTAGAAAAAAGAAACGATAATGTTTAATGAGAGCACAGACTTCCACCAAATAAATAGAGAAAGAAAATGAATTACAACCTACGCAATCTGAAGATAATATTATAATGAACCGTTTACTCATATTCCAAACCAACAAACATGTGAAACTGATATTTCATTAAGTATGCAAAATCGAAATGAAAATAAGAGAAAATGGTATGTAACTTTTGCCCAAGGATAAGAAAAGTGAAATGAAAAAAAAAACAAAGGGAATCTTACTACAAAAAGAAACATAAAAAAGAAAGCATGATGTTTAACGAGCCTACAAAATGCAACCTAATAAATAGAGAATATGAAGAAAACATTATAGACAAATCAGCTATTATTCAATGTCAACCAACCAAACAAGTAAAATAAATATTTCGTCAAGCATCCAAAAAATAAATAAGTAAAAGAAAACAACGTCACATAGGAATTGAAATAAGAGAATATACAGATACCGTGACCGTGAACATCACTAATGATAAAATAAGAGGAAAGACTCAAGTTACATGTTTTGGCATATTTGAAGCAGGTTAGTTTTCTTTATATTCTTATTTAAGTTTGAGAATAGAGGGAAAAGCAAGTAATGAACTAACCATATGTCACAGGTTAAACTTCAAAAATAAAAATAAAAATCTTCACAATATGCTCCCTCTGATTATAAGCGTTGTTCTCAAAATCAATCACGTCTTAGAGAAATTAAGTATGAAGAAAAAGAAAGCAAAAGCTCAAGGCAGATACTTTTATATTTAATAGTAATATATTTATTGTAGACATGTAATAATACATGCTTATATGGTCTTTTTATATAGATTATTTTCTCGTCCCTACTGAGGCATATATTTTACCTGCAGCAGAAGTATGTAAACATTGTGATGCAATAAGATTTCATCGTGAACCTAAAGGCTTTTGTTGTTGTGTAGGATAAGTCTTATTAGCCACCAATGAAGTTCTATATGAACTCTATATCTATTATATACTCCAAGTTCAAACGATCTCTATTATCTTGTAAATATGATCATACTTATAATTACTCATTTGCATTCAAGTCATTTGGTGTCTGATATGACAAGTGTAGAAGAATCAGAAAAACCAGTTTTTCTGGCATAAGTCGACTCATGCACAGAGGGTAAGTCGACTTATGGTAAGTCGACTTGTCAGTGTGCACAAGTCGACTTACGAACTGCACTGGAATTGTGAATTTTTTCTCTGCCAACTCGACTTATCAAACCTGATAAGTCGACTTACGAAGTGTGCTCCAGTTACTGTTTTTCTCTCTGCCAAGTCGACTTATGCTGACTGATAAGTCGACTTATGACGGGTATTTTGCATAATCAGGTTTCCTGTTTGCAGTCTGATTGGGTTTTTGTTTTGATATAAATAGGGAAACGATTTGTTAGGGTTTTTTTATCATAGATTGAGGAATCTTTTCAGCATTGTGAGAGGGAGATATTGTAAGCAAGGTGAGATCTTTGGTTGAGGGTTACTTTGAGGGAATTTGTCGTAATTGGCTTGGTTTGTGCAAGTGTGTGGTTCTCTTCTACTCGTGATCACAGGTTCGTTGTGTGTGCGTGCAACGCTTCCGCATAGGCGCGCGACAACAAGAACCTATGCAAACCTAATAAAGGGATTTACACCTTAAGAGTACAAGGCCAAGATTATCAGTACATTAATGAATTGCTACCTAATTACCCTGTCTATCTACATCTTTACTTTTATGATACCAACAGGAAATTGACAATCGAATGATTGCTTGTAAAAGATTGGACTCTCAAATTGTGTCGCAACTTATTAAAAAATTAAAAATAAATCCTTACGTGAATTTTTTTTCAACGATTAGAAAACATACCTGATTTAGAAAATCACCGAATCATGATCAAAGCATATTTTGACTTAGACCAACGTGTATATAACTTACCTTAAACGTCACTAGTGGCTGCAATATGGCTTGGAAGTGACGAAACTGAGGAACATAGAGAAAGAAATATTATTGCCTACAGGCATGCTGGTCACCATCCCATTTCGCTTTTTTGTAGGTCAATAAAAAATGCTAAAATAATCGAAACTATAATCTCGGAGAAAGTCTTATATGTCCTCTGCAAATAGCTCTAATGTTGTCAATACCACTAGCCAATACTCTTGAAGCTCCAACCACACAAATTTCATTAGGAGTTGAAAGACCAAGAAGAAATCGCCAACCATCAATTCTATTGGGGGATTATGAAGTAACTCTAGATGATGATGTTGAAACAGATGGAGATATATGCACTTTGTAATGCTTCACAGATTGTGAGCCAGTTATGTTTGAAGAGGCTATTCAAGATCCTATGTGGATACATGCAATGAAAGAAGAGATAAAGGCGATTGAGGAGAATGACACGTGGGAGCTTGCTAATATTCCGCAAGAACATAAAGCCATTGACGAGAAGTGAGTTTTCCAAGACAAAGATTAAGGCAAAAGACGAAGTTGAGCGACATAAAGCAAGATTGGTGGCAAAAGGCTACAAGCAAAGGCCTACTTATGATTATCAAGAGGAGGGGTTTTTTTGTTGCTAGAATTGAATCTGTTAGACTAATGATTGCCTTGGCTGCACAAAAGCATTGGAATAGTCATCAGATGGACGTGAAGTTAGTCTTTCTCACTTGAAGAAGTTTTAGTGAAGCAACCATCTGGATTTATGAAGAAAGGATGCAAGCGTAAGTATGCAAGTTTAAGAAACCATTGTACAGGCTGAAGTAGGCGTCGTAAGCATGGAACGAAAGGATTGATTCTTTTTTTTAGGAAAGTGGATTTCAAAAGTTCCCTCGGAGCATGTCTTATATGTGAAGGCAAACAACTCTAGTGATATACTATTATTATATCTTTATATTGATGACTTCATTTTTAATAACAGTAATACTAGTATGATTGAAAATTTTAAGAAGTCCATGATACATGAATTTGAGATGATAGATCTTGGCTTGATGTCTTATTTTCTCGGCATTGAAGTAGTTCAAGTGATGATGAGATTTTCATATGTCAAAAAAGATATTGTGCAGAGTTGTTAAAGAGGTTTTAGATGTTTGATTGCAATCTTGTTAGAACTCCCATGGATATTGGTAGTGAATTATCTTGAGAAAAAAGGTGATGGTGCACAAGTTGATCCTACTTTATTTCAAGCAAATTGTTAGGAGTTTGAAATATCTTAGATGTTAAGGCCAGACATAGCTTATGGGGTTAGTCTAATTAGTAGATATTTGGAGGCACCTTGTAATTCTTATCTACAAGTTGCAAAGAGAATTATGCAGTATCGATCATGGTTTATTTTATTCTTCATCTAACATTTTTGATATTATACACTATTCTAATAGTGATTGGAGTGAAGATTATGATGATCATAAGAGCACTTCTGGCTATGTTTTCAATGTTGGCTCCACCGCTTTTTCTTGATCATCGAAGAAGCAATCCATTGTCGCACTCTTAACTTGTGAAGTGGAGTATGCAGCAGCGGCTTCAAGCGCTTGTCAAGCTATTTGGTTGCATGACATGCTAAGTCAAATTCATGTTCAAGTTGAAGATCCTACAAAGATTTATGTTGACAAGAAGTCTGCAAATTAATTTGGCGAAGAATCCAATCACTCATGGGAGGAGGAAGCATATTCATATTCATTACTATTTTCTAAGAGAAAATGATGGGAAGAACGAGATTGTGTTGGTTTATTGCATGTCTAAAGATCAAGTTGCGGACAACTCTTAAAGTTTGAAGCATTTGACAAGCTGAAGCACATGATGTGATGAAGACTTTACAGAATTAGGATTAAGGGGATGTTAAAGTTAATCCTAATTCTAGAAGATATTTTATTTAGATATATTTAGAAGTTTTATCTAAGTTAGTTCCTATTATGTTACTTGGAAGTTAAGTTCGGTAGTTAAATCCTTTATCTTTAAGAGTCTTGTTATTTTAGAACTCTATAGGCAGTTGACTGGGTAGGCCTTTGAATAGGCAAGGTTGGGCGTCTCCTGTAAGCAAAAAAAACACAGGCTATCTAAGAGAGATTTTGTTTGCTTCTCCCACAAATTCCACATATGTTATATTCTAGGAAAAATTGCTTTAAGACCCCAAATTCAAATTTTCAATGTGCCCTAGCCCCCCCAACTTTCAAACATGTGCTGCAGCCCTCCCTTTTTGAAAAAATTATTAAAAGCCCCTCTCCCCAAGTTCCCATGCAAACTCCATACACAATCCCCATTTTACCCTCCCCTACACCCCCTTCCTCCTCCTCTGTTCCCCCTCTGCCCCCGCCCCGCCTCCCCCCTCCCCCTACACCTCCTTCCCCTCCCCCGCCTCCCTCCCCCCTACACCTCCCTCCTCCCCCCTCCCTCCCCCTACAACTCCCTCCTCCTCCTCACCGCCTCCCTCCCCCGCTACACCTCCCCCGCCTCCCCTCCTCCCTCCCCCGATGCACCTCCCTCCTCCTCCTTCAGTCCCCCTTTGCCCCCTTCCCTGCTCCGTCGCCGGCGCGTCCCGAGGAACTTCGCGTGGGCACATTAATGTTAACTCTTTTCTGTAACATGTTAACTCTTTTCTATAACATATTCACTCTTTTCTATAAAATGTTAACTCTTTTCTATAACATGTTAATTCTTACAGCTAACATGTTAGCTGTAAGAGTTAACATGTTAGCTGTTAGAGTTAACATGTTAGCTGTAAAAGTTAATATGTTAGCTGTAAGAATTAACATGTTATCTGTAAGAGTTAACATGTTACAGAAAAAAGTTAACATTTTACAGAAAAGAGTTAACATGTTACAGAAAAGAGTTAACATGTTACAGAAAAGAGTTAACATCCACCGATATGAGAAAGAGGAGGGTAAGTTCGGGATTTAAGTCAGCTGATATGTCTAACTATGAGCTGGCATGTCTAATCAACTGCTGAAATGAGCTAGAATCATGATGGAGGAGTGATAGAGGGGCTTAGCCACATTTTTTTCAAAAAGGAGCAGCTAAAGAACATTAAAAAAAATAGGAGGGGCTGGGGCATATTGAAAATATAAATTAGGGGCCTAGAAGCAATTTTTTCCTATATTCTATTAGCTTTGTTTCTTCCCTTCATCTCTCTTCATACAAACTTTGATTATTTAATTATTTTTGAATAGTTGCTCCAACAAATCAAAAGGTACCTTCATTTTCTTCCCCTAAAATCTAGGCTCTATCCCTCGCTCTCTCCACTTCTTATGTTTTTCTCATTCCCTCGCCCTTTCCTCTATTTTGCACAATTTTACTATAAAGTATGCCCTGGTTATTTGTTTTATGACGGATTTGAATTTTCCCTAAATTCGTCACTTTCAATTTTACCATAATTTCTATTTTTTGTGATTTTCCCTAAGTTGAAACCTTCTGGTAGACAAATGATTGGTAAGTTTAATTTTTTTCCTCCCCTTTTATAATTTTCTCTAGTTTCATCATTTTTATTTCTATTTTCACTTTTTTAAGTTCATTGGTAACAGTAAAACTTAAAAGCTACAACAACATGCAGCGCAATAAGATGTCGACAACGAAGAAGGTGGCTGCAAAGATAGCAATGTTGGCGGTGGCGGTCCTAGGGTTTGGGGTTAGTACTTATTGATTGGTTGGTAGAATTTATTTTATAGAAAGATGGATGTGGTTTTCAAAACATGTTTGGACTGTTTTGAAAACACTTCGGGTTAAAAAAAACCATGGCATGATATTTCCAAAGCAAGAAAAATACAATTTTAGCTAAACAGACATTTAGACATTTAGATTTTTACGTGAATAATTCATTACCATATCTATTATGTATCAATAATTCGTTGGTACATATTTCACTGTTCTTATATAATGTCTTAAGCACATCTCAGTAGCTTAGTTATAAGGCGGTTGTCTTTTCACTGAGTCAGAGGTTCTAATCCTACTTGATCCTCTTTTTCTATCCTATAAGTGGACAATAAAGAATAGCAGTAACCTAAGTAAGAACATCCAAACTTTCATAATGTCTGTCATCAAAAGGTTTGGGAAGACTAAGGATGAATCTCCCAAAAAGTTCGATGCTATCCTCATCTAAAAGATAGGGGAAGGGATGAATTAGAAGAGTTCTGGTAGAAGGGTACGGGAGTGTCAACCTTTCTTTAAAGAAAAAGGCCATCTGAGGGTCTTATAGCATAGCCTTTTTGGTCATTTTTGAAGCAGATCGATAAGGTACGGTCCAACGTACGTAAAACCATGAAATCCGGAATTATAGCTTTCTCACAATAAGAGCTGCCCATGAAAAAAGATCTCGCCAGTGATGCCCATTTCTTTTCTTTTCTTTTTCTTATTTCTCTTTATGTGCTCCTAACATCGGAGCCTTGAACATTCTCAACGATAGCAAAGGAAAGAAAAAACTCTTTGAAAAATGATTCGCGTATTAGATTAGAGAATAGACTGTCGAGTATCCTTCTATGGGAAGGAAGTACACAAAAGCGAGACAAGTGAACACCCTTGTATAAGGATAACTGACCGCAGTGCAAGGGGCTTGGGATTGAAAAGAAGAAAAGCTATAAGATTTTTTAGGTCTGGACTACTCATCCTTAGATAGCTTACTAGCAAAATCAGCTCCGACCGTAGGGCTTCGTCCTTCGAGTTTCATTTGAGGTTGAAATTGGAGCGCCAATTAACGGCATTAACCAATTAAAGGCATTAATGGACCTTTACAATAGTGGGCTGCTATACAACAATAGCATGACGGAAAATATTTCAACAAGCCAGGCTATTGTGCCATACAAAGACAGCCCAGATCAACTTTCTAACAATTTCATAGTAATCTGAAAATTTTAGACAAATGACCACAAATTTTACTTCACATACAACTAATTAAGCCTTTAACATTTTAATTCCAAACCCAACCAAGTTCAATCAAAACGAGCAAAACGAGTCTCATCAGCCTCAACTCAAAACTCACACCTATAACAAATATTAGTACCCAAAAAACACTACAACAAGGGATAATCATCATTAATCACCAACATAAACCTCATGTTGATTAATCTAATTAAATAATAACTTAAGGGCATTTTGGTCCTCCACGCTTTGTCTTCCAATTGTTGTAACAGGCACAAACTTGCTTGTTGCCATAGAAACCAGGAGGAACACAGAGACACTTTCTGCAACACTTTTGACAGAAGAACATGTAGGGCTTGTGATATTGAGTCCTTGAGCACCTCCTTGTGCATTGTGCAGGGCACTCTATGGCAGGCAAAAAAAATTTAGAATTACACATCTAACGTGGGTCAACTTTAAAAAACAAAATCTAAATCATAACTTCAACACACTTTTGGCTGAACATTGTGCGAATTCATTATATCAATGATGTATTAAAAAATAATCATCCTTTAGTACCGTAGTACTGGTGCAAAGCGATTTAAGACTACTACTTCAAGTATAGATATTGAGTATTTTTTTTAGGCTTGTTTTTTTTTCTCTTTCTGGGCGAGGAACCTTGCTTAAACCTCAGGTGTAGGGCATCTCTTTCACCACCCAAAATCCAGATGCATTATGCAAGTACCGCAATATCTAATAACTATGCATGGAAAATAAACAGGCCACACATAGACACAAATCGATTCGTGGCCTTTTAGCCAAGACCGCGACCCAACCGGCCACTTGCGGGTAGGCCGGTAATATTGTTTTCATTTTCTTCTTCTAAAGGATATAGAATGATTCACCTTAAAACGAAGAGTAATTGTTATATTCAGATTGAAAAAGAAGAAATTTTCTAAATGACCTCAAACCAACTTTTTTTTTCTAAAACTAAACCCTCTTACAATTTTATTACAGAAAAAAACTCACTTTCTGATCACGTCAGCACCGTGATCAGAAAAGCAATCTATTTTTTTAAACATCTTCCTAATTAGATAGGGTTAACAACCCCGACTAATTATGAAGGTGTTTAAAAAAATACTCACTTTCTGGTCACAGTGCTGACATTATCAAAAAGTGAATATGTTTCTGTAATAAAAACGTAAGAGAGTCTAGTTTAAAAAAAATTAGTTTGTGTAAAACCCCAAAAAATTTGAATATAGTATGATAAATGATTATAAATATATTATATGGTAAAAATAATATATTATGATGTTTGAGTATGCTAGGAATTGATTTGAGATCAATTCAATGTATATATGTATATATGTGAGTGCAAATACACAAATTATGCACAAAGGCCAAGAGTGAGAATCTAAGAATTTTGACCAGTTAGGAATTTCTATATTTTTCACATTGATTCATTAAGAATCTGGAGAAGTGTATAACACCAAAGTTGTAGGTCTCTTCAAGAACTTTCCAACAAATCTTAGATCACCTTATTCGGAGGTCGTATGAGAAAGTTATAGCCAAAATACCGAAGAGAATGTTTGTAGTCAGACTGATTTTCCAGATTCGGGTTTCGGGTTTCGGGTTTGCTGTCATATATATACATGTTATATCACGAAAATCACTTCTTTTCTTTAGTTTTACAAACCCTAGCAGCCCCCTTCTTCTCTCCCAAAACCCTAGATCTGTTCTTGGCGATTTTTGAGGGTTTTCGAAGGATTTCGGCGGATTTTTGGTGAGGTGCAGCGAAGGGGATCATCCTCTCTCGGATTCAGGAGTTGTTCTAGCATCAGAGGCGAGTAACATCTCGTCCAACTCTGTACCCTTTTTAACTATATGTTTTTACTAAGTTTTATTTCGGATTCTTGAGCCTAAAACGTATTTTTGTGCATAAAGATAAATTCTTTACATTATGGGTTGCAAGAATCAAATGTTTCAGTTTATAAAAGCTCACCAACGTTTTGTAAATTAAGATCCAGATCTGGAATTTTGTTTAAAGAATAAAAACATGAATTTTTATATTGATTTAATGTTTTCTTTCATGTATAGGGATTAAATGTTAGATCCAACCTATAAGAAATTGTTTCTCATGATAGATATGTATTTCTCATTGTATCATAGTCTAGTATCGATGACTATAGAAGTGTAGATCAGAAAAATGGGTATATGAATCGAGTTGAACAAATTACATGGTGAAGAAATGCAGATTTCAGCCCGTGAGTCGACTCACGACTCATCATGAGTCGACTCATCAGGTTGAGTCGACTCATGCCTGTCATGGGTCGACTCACGAAATGTTGTGGCATTTCCTTTTTGCTTCTGTTGAGTCGACTCGTCAGTATACGAGTCGACCCATAAGTCATGAGTCGACTCATAATTAATCATGAGTCGACTCACAAAGTCGTTTCCTGTTGTCATTTACCTTCTGCTGAGTCGACTCGTTATTGATCACGAGTCGACCCATGAGGCATGAGTCGACTCATAAATGAGCATGAGTCGACTCATCTGAGTTTTCCCTGTTTTTCTTTATATTACTGTTTATCATTCTTGAATATGAGTAGATGCCTTGTTTACTGGGTATTAAATTGCAGTGTTTATATTTACATTCTGATTAGTCCTCGTGTTGGACATTATTCTCATTTAGCCCTCGTGTTGGACATTGATTATATTTAGTCCATACGTTGGACATTGCTTATATTCAGTCCATGCGTTGGACATTGGTTAGATTTAGTCCATGCGTTGGACATCGGTTATATTCAGTCCATGTGTGGGACACTCGTTACTTGTAGTCCTTATGTTGGACGTTCACTCTGCTTAGTCCTCGTGTTGGACATGCATTGTTATTTAATCCTCGTGTTGGATATGCATTATCATCCGGTCCATGCGTTGGACAACGGTCACATCCGGTCCAAGCGTTGGACAACGGTCACATCCGGTCCAAGCATTGGACAACGGTCACATCCGGTCCACGCGTTGGACAACGGCTATATTCCGTCTATGTTTTGGACACTTAACCATTTTCGGACATAACACTCATGTGAGTTGGACGTGACACTTGTGGTAGCCTTGTCATGATTTCACTTATCGGTAGAGATGGGTTTGTATTCGTTTCCTTTATTGTTCCTTGTATTAGATCTCGGGTTTAATACATAGGGATTTTCAATTTGAGATACAAGGTATATACATGAGGGTTTCCTTGTTTGGATTATTTCGCTCGACGTACCTATGCTCGTGTTGAGATTTCCTAAGTACTAAAACCCCTTACTATTAGGACAATTGTTTATATATATATTCTGTGATAACTGTATTTTCATATACAACGAGCCCTATCCCTTGGGGTTGGTTGTGATGTTGCTCGCTAGCGCTTTGACGCTCGTTGTCCCTCCCCCTTTCAGGTAACGAGCCAGAAGCCCGGAGAGTCGCAGGTTGATGGCGATGCACTTTAGTGTCAGCTGTCTACTTTAGTTATATTTTACTTATGGAGCTCCACTGTAGACTTTGTTTAGACATTTGAGGACTTTATTCTAGATGTTGTAAAGGCTGTGTGCCTTATTTCCTTTACTCAGATTTATTGTATTTCAGACTTTGACTATGTACTCCAGTTTATTCCTTTCAGACTTTGACTATGTACTTCAGTTTATTTCGTTCATGAGATGCGTTATGTCCTATCATTTCATCCAGTATTGTTAATTTACCTTTTTCTTGCTTTGTACCTATACCTGTTGTTGTTTCCACTAGAGAGATAGTAATTGTGATGGTGAAACGTGTTATTGCACGGTGTGGTGCATGGCAGGTTTGACATTGTTGGTTTCACCTAGGACTGCAGCCTTGTGTGAACCCAGGGGCGTCACAGTTTGAGACCATTTTGAAAATTTCTTCCATTGAAAAATGGTCTAATGACAGCTGAAGACCGCGTGAAGTCAACAATTGCGCTTGTGCTCAAAGCTACTTTTAACAAACTATGTCGCAAAAAGCAATGCAGATAACTTACGGTAACTCCTCAAGCTCCCTGGCCCATACCTCCCCTCATCCAACTCACCACGCAACGTATTGCCAAGCTACAATACCCAAAAGAAAAAAACTAGCCAATAAGAGACTTTTACAAAATTATTACAAATAACAATGGGGAGATGGCACTTCGATCTCTAAAGCTTACCCCAGAAGAGATTATTGAGAATGCGATGACCGACAAAAGGAGCACAGCAAGCAACTTCCCCATGGTAACAAGAGATGTAGAGAGCAAATGCGGTTGAGCTTCTTTTTTTTATAGGGAGGGGAGAAGGGGCTAGGGCTTGAAGTTTTGGCGGGAAACTTGGGTCAGAGGGGGCATGTGATTTCTGATGCCGGAGCAGCTGCACACTACACAAGACAATGGACTACAGTGAAGTTCGGCTAAGGTTTTAAGGTATTAAGGACACTTGTTGGGTTCTGATTGGTTGACAGCTTAAAAGAGATTTGAAATGTCTTTGACTTGTTTCTAAAAGTGGGATGGTGAGAGAACACATGTGCTGAGGACCTAAGGGGCTGTTTGGTTATTGTTGGTAAAGTTATGTATTTATGACACAACTTGAAAAGTTGTTGTCCACCTCATCAATTTCACTTTCATACTTTTCTTTGTTTGTTTTTTATTCCATTGAAATCATAAAACACTTGTTTGGTTTGCAAAATAAAACTTTAATTGTTTGTTTGGAAAGTGTAAAAAGTGGTCCCTACTCAAATGATCATATTGGTTGGAATTATTTTTTCCTGACTTCAATGTCAGCTTTCTCCTAAAATCATGTCTTTTTTTATGAAATCACTTTACAAGCCACATCAGCATATGAAATCACTTTACACTATTTTCATAACTACAAACAAACAATTAAAAGTGATAAAAGCTGACATTGGGACCCACTTTTTTACACATTCCATCATTTTACATGGTAAAAACATACAACCAAACGGGCCCTAAATGGTAAAGGGGTTGTTTGTTTGTCTAAAAAAAGAGGGAAATCAAAGAATAGGAAACCTATTTCTTAGAAATTTTATTTTGAGGTTGTTTGGTTGGAAAAAAAGAAGAAAATTAAAGAATAGGAGATGAGATGAGATGAGTTGTCGTCATATTAATTATTGGATAATGTGAGTGATTTTTTAAGAAAACTTGTTTTGAGGTTGTTTGGTTGGCTAAAAAAAATAAGGAAATGTATTATAAGAAACCTATTTCCTATAATAAGTTCTTTTCTTGTGTTTGGTTCATTCTTAAAAATAAGAAAATAGATGAGATGAGATGAGTTGTTATTATATTATTGGATGATGTGACCCACACTTAAGGAAATCAATTTCCTTGTTTTTTTGGAGGAAATGGGTGGAGATGAAAGTTTAAGGAGATGAGATGAGTTGTCACCATATTATTGGATGATGTGATTGATTTTTAAATATGAGATGGGATGAGATGAGATGAGTTGGATGATGTGATGATAAAAATAATATTTTATTAGATGATGGATGATTAAAGTAATATTTTATTAGATGAGTTGGATGATAAAATAATATTTTATTAGATGAGTTGGATGATAAAATAATATTTTATTGAATATTGGGATAAGTTTTAGGGATGGAAATGGTTGAAAATAGGAAATGGGAGAATTCTATGCTCCCATTTCCTATTCTTGGTTTTTAGGAAACCAACCAAACAGCCCCAAAGCGAAAGGGCCCTAAAAAAAATATCTTTGACCTAGTGCTGAAATTTTGGGCTAAATTTTAACACCGTATTGCTTCATCATTTTTGCACTTAAAATGATCTGAGTAATAAAAAAGTAGCGTTTTGATACTCCAAATTTTTATTAAAAAATATCAATTTGATATCCTAAATTATAAATACTTAGTACTTAAACATCTTATTATTACACTTAAATATTCTAAGTTGTAAAAAAGAACACTTTAGTATCCTAAATTATAAAAATGTAGTATTTTAATAGACATGTGCACTCTGAAAGCATTGAGAAGTTCTTGCAATATTATTTTGTTCTACAAGATGTAGTGTAGAGACATTTATAAGAGAATGCATTGATTATAAGTCTCTAAGGGGGGGTTATTCATTAGTGTAAAAAATGAGATAATGAGATAATTTTTGGAACACCAGTGTTTGGTGTTATTCATTAGTGTAATTGGAACTGGAGTATCTATTGTGGTGTTATTGGTTTGTTGTTAATTATTTTAATTGGCATTTAATCGGATTAGATTAGCATAAGACCCTAATCACCCCCCCTCTAGGGTCTAACAATAAATGCTTTATTTTGAACACTAAAAATCACCATCATAAATTTGATTCAAAAATAGATATTGAAATATTTTTGGGATATGCATCAAGGAGTAAGACGTATAGAGTTTTCAACAAACGAACACTTATTGTTGAAGAATATATAAACGTTATCTTTGATGAAACTAATGCTGGTTTGCAAGATTTTGTGCCTATTAGGGATGATGATGACATTAAAGGTGGATTGGAATTATTGCAAATAAATGACACCCCTTCAACGGTTGCACCAAAGAATGTAGAAGATGAGCTTGACAATAATCAAGAAGAACTTCCAAAAACTTGGAAGTTTGCATCAGATCATCCTAAGCAGTAAATTATTAAAAGCCCATCCAAAGGCGTTATGACTCGCTCAAAGCTACGAGCAAATGAGGTAACATTGCTTTCTTATCTTAAACTGAACCAAAACGTGTTGATGATGATTTGAATGATGAATTTTGGGTTTTAGCCATGCATGAAGAATTAAACAATTTTTAAAGAAATAATGTTTAGAAACTTGTTCCTAGACCTAAATATTTTCATTTTATTCGCACAAAATGGGTTTTTAATAATAAACTTGATGAATTTGCTATAGTGACTAGAAATAAAGCTAGATTTGTTGCCTAAGAATACAATCAAGAGGAGGGCATTGATTATGACAAAACTTTTACACTGGTTGTAAGAATAGAGTCCATTCATATGTTTTTAGTCTTTACTAGTTTTAAAAACTATAAATTATTTCAAATGGATATCAAAAGCACGTTTCAAATGGTTTTATTAAAGAAGAGGTGTATGTTGAACAACCCTCCGGTTTTGTTGACCCATTGTTTCCAAATTATGTTTACCAGGTACAAAAAACCTTGTATAGGTTGAAACATGCTCTAAGAGCTTGGTATGCTCGGCTCACTAGTTTTCTTATTGAAAATGATTTTTCAAAAGAAAAGATTGATAATACTTTGTTTATTAGAATAAGGAAAAATAATTTCATCTTAGTTCAAATATATGTTGATGATATTATTTTTGGGGCTACAAATGAAACTCTTTGCAAGGAATTTTCAAAAGTCATCCAAGAGCAATTTGAAATGAGTATGATGGGATAGCTTACATTCTTTCTTGGTCTCTAAGTCAAACAAAATGATGATGGAATCTTCATGTCACAAAGTAAATATTCCAAAGAGTTGGTGAAGAAATTTGGGATGTCAAACTCTAAGCATGCACCAACTCCAATTAGTACCTCCATCAAGTTGGACAACGATGAAAATGGTGAGAAAGTAGAACAAAAGCTATACCCATGTATGATAGGTAGTTTACTTTATCTCACCGTTAGTAGACAGAATATTATGTTTAGTGTTTGTGCCATGTTTTCAAGCTTCTCCTATAAAATCTTATTTAATTGAGGTTAAATAATTATTAAATACATACACGGTACTATTGAGCTTGGTTTGTTTTATCCAAAGAATACTACTTTTGATCTTTATAGTTATTGTGATGCCGACTTTGCCGGATGCAAAGTAGACCACAAAAGTACTAGTGGTACATGCCAATTCTTAGGCAACTCACTTATTTTTTGGTCATCCAAAAAACAAAATTGTGTAGCCTTGTCCACTATGGAAGCGGAATACATTACTGCTAACTTATATTGTGCACAATTATTATGGATGAAACAAAATTTAGTTGATTTTGATTTATATTTTCATGATACGAAAATATTTTGTTATAATTCTAGAGCCATAAATATTTAAAAAAAATTCGTTTTGCATTCAAGAACAAAATATATAGATGTATGCCATTATTGTTTACATGATCAAATAGAAAGAAAATATGTATCCCTTGTTTATGTTGATACAAAATTACAATTAGCGGATATCTTTACCAAGCCTCTTAGCGAAGAAGATTTTGTCGTATAAGAGGTGAATTAGGCATATGCATTCTTTGATTATTTTGATGGCCTTGCATGTTTTCGTTGTATGAATTATAATTTTCATATCTTGATATTTTTTATTTGCCCTCATTGTGATCACATATTGTAATACACAAGGATACTTAGAGGAGTTGTTGGGAGGGAGTAGGGTCAATTCCAAGAGGAGTGGGTTGGTTGAAAAGCCTAGGGAGAGATAGTAAATCCAAACACTTGAGGAAGGTGACACGGGTATGCCAACACTTAGAGAAGTATCTTTTGGAATTGACAACATGTGTATTGTATTGTATACCCCATTTTGACGTTGACAATGAGGGAGGAGAATTTTCTATCCTTTATGCACATAGATAGGGGGAGAGTCTTATAGATAGAAGGAGCATCTATCTATAAGTATACTTTTATTTTTTTTATTCTCTTTTATAATGATAGTTTGTCATTATCAAAATTGGAGAGATTGTTAGGTCTCGTGTTTTGATGATGATTTACAAACCCTATTATTGGTGCTAATTACTTGTTGATTGATATTACACAGGATGTATTTTATTAAGCAATATAGTGTCAGGATAGGAGGATGAATGGGCAATATAGTGTCATGATAGGAGGATGAATGGATTTAAGCTTCAATGATCATATTGATGGAGGTGGAGGCAAGTTGATGAAGAAGAGTTTTCAAAGTGTAATATATATAAAAGACCTTCATCAACAAATTAGCAAATATCAAGTTTTAAGATTTGTATACATTTGTGAACAGTATTTGTATTTTATTTTCTCTCTAGATCATAATGTAGGCAAGAAATAAAGTAGATTATTTTGGAAGCATTTGGGGATTAAACACAAACATTTCTAAAACCGTATTTTTGACCGTTTTGCAAAATGATAAGTTTTCACAATTGGAAAATGGTATTTAAGAATTTTTTTCTAACATCTTTGTTTTTCATGTGAACAAATATTTCCCCAAGTTTCATAATTTTTGAAATTTATTTACTATTTTTAAACACACTTTAAAAATCAATTTTATTGTGCATATATAGGTTGTGCATGTTTTTCAGTCGACCGACATTGTTCAGCAGACGACTAATAAATTATTCTGCATTTGTTAAAATATTTTTGCTCAGTCGACCGAACCATTTCATTAGTCGACCAAACCATGTTATCAGTTGACCGATTCATTGAATCAATCGATCGATGGGTCCTGAGCAGCAGCCAATGGTAACTTATCAGTCAGCCAATATTCTTGACCAGTCAACCGATCAGCGTTAAAAATAGTAAATGCTAGTTTCCAAAATTGCTAAGTTTTGGGGATTTGTTGATTTTCTTTGTACTCTTTGAGCTGGTTGGTGAAACTTATATATACCTCATCAACACCTCATTTATTTCTCACCAAGACTATCAAAAATAGTTGAGAAAGAGTTTGTTTGAGTTTTAAGGGTTTCAAAGCTAAATCCCTCAAGTTTTTGTTTTAAGCTTTCACTTTCACATCCCCACAAATTCCTTAGCTTTAATTGTCAATCTCTTTATCCTTCCTATAGGATACTTGTAAGAGAGATTATTTTCTTTTCATCTTGTATTGTGTGGAGAGCTTGATCTTGAGGAGATCATTGTGTGGAGAGTTAGATCTCAGGGAGATCGTTGTGAAGAAGTTTCAACTTCCAAACCAGATTATGTTAGTGGATTACCATCGGGAGAGGTGATCGGGGATGTAGGTCGAGAGGACTGAACCTTGTGAATGTACGGGCGTGCAAATTGGCTAACTATCTCTAATTCTCTCTTTCTCTCTCTCTCTCTCTCTCTCTCTCTCTCTCTCTCTCTCTCTCTCT
>BQKN01064335.1:468983-516923 GCA_022839385.1 Asparagus kiusianus
CCGAGAGGAGTGTGTGGTGAGGACGGGATCGATACCGAGAGGAGTGGTGTCGGTTGCCTAGTGAGAGGTGATAATTCCGAGCACTTGAGGGAGTCGATACGTGAGGACCAACACTTGAGGTTGTAGCTTGTGTATGTACATTGTGAGTTATTGTGAGAGTTTTCGGTGAACTTGTAAACCGAGTGTGTAGAGAAGTTCCGGCTTCCAAACCGGGTGTGTTGATAGTGGAGTTCTCCCCGGGAGTGGGGAGCGGAGACGTAGGACGGAAGGTCCGAACTCTGTGATCATACTATTGTGTTTGGTTGCTTATTGTGTCCACTATTTACTTCTTATTTGTCTTATCATATATCCTTGCATATAAATAATTGTATATCATCTTTGTTAGGATATAATTTTTAATAAGTCATAATCGGCATTAATATCTAATAAGATTAGCAATAACCCTATTCACCCCCCTCTAGGGTACTTTCACCCAATGGTAGTAGAAGGGGCTAGAGAAGCACGGTGGTAGGGAGAGTCTTAGAGATTGGTCCCCTTATGTAGTCCCCAGGGTGACTAGGGCTGGGGCTCTCATCGGTGATTTCAGGATGAGAGAGTAGACGTCGGCAAGGCTCTTCAGTGCGAGTCGACCGATGAGGTAGCATGGTCGTGTTCTCGACCTGATCCCTTAGCTATTTGGCAGCAACATGAGGAGTCCGAGGTGGGACTACTTATTGTGCTCTGGAAAGAGGGTGAGACTCCGACTGCAGTTCTTTAGAAGATGGGGGGACAGTTTAAGTAGCTTGTTGCGGCTATGGAAGCCGGCTAAGGAGCTCGCTGGTGAAGGTTGCGAGTTGCTATTGGAGTGATTGAGAAATCTGCTGAGCTATTTCTTCAAACTGAGCTTGAGTAATGTAGCTATGGTGTGGTTCTACAGGGTGAGACTGATCAGCCCTATGCTTAGAACAAGACATGTTTTCTCAAAAAAGAAAGAGAGCCGCACAGTGGGCGCCAACCTGTTGATATTAAATAACCAAACAATCAAATATGTGATGGGTGAGAATTATTAGGTGCCGCTTACTTCTCCAAATATTCGGTTCTAAGTTGGATAGCTTCAGCCTGCACAAATAGCAACTCATGAGAGGATGTAGCTTGGTTTTCTCATTGTACCTCCAACGATTAAGTCAGCTGGTGAACTTGTGTGAGAAAATAAAAAACTATATGAGTTCTTTAGTGTAGTGCAGTATAATCTGTAGATATTGCTAGGAAAAGAATCCTTGGAAAAAGATCAGATCCAAAAGATTGAAAAAAGATCAGATTGGAAAAAGGATCTTCCCTTGTAAAGAATAGTTATTTGTAGTGGTACTGAAAGGGTAGAACCGTCACTTCGCCCGAGTACAGTATGGTGGTAAGTAGGCATGGGCTGGCGGCTGCATCAGCACCTATTTTACATGTGTCGTTCTGCGAGTAGAGGAGAGATCACCTCAGCATTAAATAAGAAGTGATCGAAGGTATGGCAGTACTGACGTAGTTCAACGAGTCATGAAGACTATTAGGGCTAGAGGTATGATGCATCTGCCAAGCATTAATGTGACATCAACATGCTGTCAATGGGAGAGGCTCGAAGCCGAAGTCATCCTTTAGCTTGGACAAGAAGTAACACCTTTCAAGTCGAGCTCGTGAGGCGTCGAATAACTGGTCAAATAGACTAATAGCGAGTCGTCTTCGACAAGAGGACCGACAAGTCCTACCTTTCGAGTCGACCTAATGAGATGTTGACTCAGCGGGTCCGCTATGTCGGGATCCTTGGTTATTTTGACCGTTAATCTGACTTGAGCGGTGCATGTAGAGGAACACTTGTCCGTTGCTGGCAAAGGGCCGTACTTTGGTAACTGAAAACACCATAACATTATGCCTTCATAGAGTGCTAAAGTCTGTCACGTCTGATCATAATTCCAAGTTCTTATCTCACTTTTGTAGGACATTATGGCCGTGTTTTAATATTTCACTAAAATTTAGTACTGCTTACCATCGTCAAACAAATGAACAAACTAAAGTGGTAAATCATACTCTTAGTAACCTTCTCAGATCCTTCTCTTACGATCATCCAAAGCAGTAGGATCTTGCTCTGGCACATGCTGAATTTATTTATAACTGTATGGATAATCGAACTATAGGAAGGGCTCCATTTGTGATTGTGTATGGAAGGCTTCCAAACCATTATCTTGATCTAGTTTCGGTACCTAAGCTTCTGGGACAGAGTATTGCTGCAGATCATATGGTTGAAAAGATAAGTACTATCTAACAAGAAGTGAAAGAGAAGATAGAGAAGTCCAATGCTAGGTATAAGGTAGATGTTGATCAACACATGAGGAGACATGGTGATGGTGTTTCCTGAAAAGAACACTTCCCAGTGAGAACCTAAAATAAGATAAAGAACAAAAAGTATGGCCCATGCAAAATACTGAAGAAGATTAGCAACAATGCTTATATCATTAACCTTTTTGCATATTTGACTATTTCTTCTAGTTTCAATGTTACAGATTTGTTTGAGTATTACACACCGGAAGGAACAACTCTTCATGCGACTATAAGCTCAAGGTCAAGCTCTTTTCAAGTAGGAGGGACTAATGTAGAACACATTGCAGATATATTTATGGAGAAACGGGACCGTCAAAGAATCAAATGTAGACTCAGCCAAAAATAATAATTTGCAACAAAGAACGGGTCATATCTCTCAAACCGTATGTCATAATTGGACAATTATATATGTAAATTGCATATTTTTTTAAGACGGGGTCAAACAAACCCACAATTGTTTAGTTTGATGCCATATGTTTTGCAAAATTCCCTTCGGATTGAGATATATCAGAGTTTTATCAATTTTTTACTATTTTAGGTAATGTTTTAGGATTCTGTTTTGGTTAGAAAGAAAATCTGGTTTGATTCTAAATTTGACTGATTTACTCCCTAATCATAGGGAGTCTTTTAAGAAGAGTTTTGTGATTTCTATTTTTGGCATAGTTTGAGTCATAGTAGGAGTCAGTTTATTTTCTATTTAAATAGAGTATTGTAACCCTTAAAAGCATAACTTTTTTATCAAAGAAATTCCTCTTTAATATTATATTCATTGATTCAAAGTTCTTCGTAGATTCGGAGATCGTTCTTTCCGGATTCAGAGAACACCCATTGATGGATTCTAAGGTTTTTACCTCCGCTACGTTGTAAAAATGGTGCACGTTCTTGTTGGCCTTCTTGTTTTGATGATGTTTAACAAACAATTTACTACTAATGTTGTTTGTCTAGTATTTGTACATTCCTATGTTTTGTAGACAAACAACGTTGTTGGAGGATGGATGGAATTGTGCTTAAACGAACATATCTAAAGGAGGTTGGCGGAATGTCGGGTTGAAGCACTGCAATTCAAAGTTAAAGATCAAGTTCAAGCTTCATCCGCAACGTGTACCAAGTTGAGCTTATTGAGGATCAATATTGCTTGGGTAACATTAGTTTAGGTTTTATATTATGTGTGTTAGTACTTTAAGCTCAATATTATACACACACATTTTATTGGTTTCTTCATATATATATATAGTTATATATATATACATAAGTTTTTGGTTTCTATGCATATATATAGTTATATATATACATACATAGTTTTTTGAGTTTTCATGTTCATAAATATGAGATTACACATTTCATATTTATTATTGTGTTTTGGTTTAGCTATATAGATATGAAACAAATTTACATTCATATATATATATTCATATGTTTCATACTCTATTATGTTTTTGATAACATTGCATAAAATATGCAATTTTGTGAAAATATTGTCTTATTAGTTCATAGACTTCAATATTAGTTTATACATGTTTTACTAAGTCTATAACAACATTTCATAAGGTTTCAAAATGTTGTTTGAGTCAAAATATCAAATATCAATTTCCATGTTTTCATGTTTTTGAACATATTTGCAAAATGATGATATCTTTCATTTGGGAAGTCCTTTTTCGAAACCAGTCATTGTAGCATGTTTATTATCATGTCTACAATCATTCCCCAAAGTTTTACATTTTTTGGAATTTATTTGATATTTTTAAACAGGGTTTCAAAATCAGCAAAACAGGTTTTAGTTTTCTGGAATGTCAGAAATCGGTCGACCGCACCGGTCGACCGAACCTGAGGTCAGAAATCTACTGGGCCGACAGAAAGTTGTCGGTCGACCGGTCCGGTCGACTGATTAAAATGTCCGGTCGACCGACGAGTTTTCCGGTCGACCGACGCTATTTTTTTCTGTTCCCAACGGCTAGTTTTTGTACCGTTGGCTGGGTCTTTTGGTCTTTTGTTTTGGGAGTTTTTGGCTGAGTTGTGAGAGGGTATAAATACCCTATTGCTGATGTCTTTTCAACTGAATCAAAAAGTTTTTAAACCAAGTATTAAACAAGGGTTTAAACAGTTTTAGTTTGGTTTAAGTGTGTTTGGGTTTTGTTTACAAAGGAGGAAGCTTTACTGCAGATTGGGGGATTCTTTCTCAATCTTCTTCATCATCTTCTTTGTGTTTTAGAGAAGTTTTTCTAAACTCAAACTCTAGCTTTATACTTATATAATTGTTTAATTATCATTGCTCTTAAGCTAGATTTTATATTTGAGTTTAGTTGAATTGATTTTATTTACTCATTGTTACACACACCCACATTGAGCTTATAGTATTTACATACATAGTATAGTTGGGTTGTGGGTTTGTGACATTGAGAGTGAGCTTAATTGAGTTCTCACCTTGTTAGAGAGAACAATCATTTATGATATTTGTGCTTATTGTGAGATCACTTTGTAATACACTTGTACACCGAGTGAGGAGTGTGTGGTGAGAGTCGGGGATCGTCCCAAGAGGAGTGGCGTCGGTTGACGTGCCTAGGGAGAGGTTGTAACCGAGCACTTGAGGGAGACACAGCTAGGTCCAACACTTAGTGGGTGTAGAGTGTGATTGCAAGAGTGTGAGTTGTAGAGTTTTCGGTTAGCTAGAAAACCGAGTGTGTAGAAGAAGTTCCGGCTTCCAAACCGGATTGTGTTAGTGGATTTCTCCCCGGGAGTGGGGAGCGGAGACGTAGGACGGAAGGTCCGAACTCCGTGATCATATTGTGTGTTTGAGTGTGCTTTGGCGTTCATTCATATTCATGCTCATATCTTGTATTGCCATTGTCATTAGCTCATTAGTTATATGATCCACTATCTTGTTTAGATTGTTTACCCCTTGTGTTTGCATATCCTAGCATATATCATATTGTATATCTCCTTGGTAGGATATATCATCTTGTAGTAGTTTATATATCCTTGCATATATATTTTTATCATATAGGATATATCTCATTGTGTATATTGCATATTCTTGCTCATAAGTAATTATATATCATCTTGCAAGAATATACTTGTTAATTATTTTTAATTGGCATTTAATCGGATTAGATTAGTATAAGACCCTAATCACCCCCCCTCTAGGGTCTAACAGTTCTATCTTCTGTTAAGCAGTCGTGAAAATATTTCTCATAATATTACCATGTTCTTACCATATGATTGTATTAACTATCATCTAACCTCGTTGATTGTATTGGTTACAATTTTATCTACCTCTTTCTTCTTATTAAATACCATTCATCCTCTTTTTTGTTTCTTCTTCTTCTTTAGTTCTCAAGCTTTGCAATCTCTTTTATTTTTAGAAAAAGAAGGCTACATGATTTTAGATCTCCACCTTATTTAAGATTGTAAATTAATCTCTTTAATCACTTCCAACAACCCCCAAACCAAGATCTCTCTTAAATTTGTGAAACTATGGCTTCATAAGAGATTTGGGAGAGAGATTTTTAGAGATTATGTGAAGAAACAATAAAAAGTAGGAGGTTTATAACTGGGGGGTTATTTTTAGAGAAGGGTGAATCTCTTGTTTACATGTAAAATTTAATGTTGTTTAATAAGTTCACACAACAAATAATTTACAACATTTGTTATGCTTTGTATTGTAGGGTAATAAGTGTCCTTTTAAATAGTAGGGTATTTTAAATGCAATTTAGCCAAAATAATATTAGAATAATTAAATAAACCAAATATCAAAGAGAGAACAATCAACTACTAAACAATTTTTTTTCATTAGCACTAAAAGTAGATTGTTTTAAATGAAAGAATAGAACCTTGAAAAATAATATAGAATCAACTAAACCAAAATACCATTTGAAAAAAAAAAACTAAATTAAACTTAAGGGAGAACATTCAACAACATAACAATAAGATTTTGGATTAGCATATAATTAGATGGCTCTCAAATTCAAGAATAAGTACCTTTATTTAAAACAATCAACTAAAAGAAAAAAGTTTCCGAGATTATCTTCTCTTCTTTGGTGTTGAAGCAATGGATCTATCAAATATAAAACATAAAATGGAGATGAGTTAGCTTTGAATAAATAGAGACGACTTACAAAATATTTGTTAATTATCTTATGAATGGAGAATTCAATTTACTACCTTTTTATGAGAAACTTTGAATATAGAACAAGTTCTTTTTCAACCCAGTACGGAGCAGAGGAGCTAAATTCAAAACACATATAAACTTTTGAGAAGATTTAGGAGAAGTAATTTTAAAACCGATGAAGATTTGGGAGACTAATTACTATCAAAATATGAAAATTTTGGGGGCTATCAAAAAAGCGTAAACAAAGACTAAACAATTTGATTTATTTTCTTAAACTAAAAAAAGTGCAATTATAAAAAAATGAATCTTATAAGTATTATATAAAGATAAATCAAACAGCTTCTTTAACCTCTATTAAAGCATAATTTGGCTATTTTCTGTCAAGTGTAACAACTATTTTTCATACAATATAGATAGAAATAAATCATACCAAGAGATAGAGTTGTTAGCCCTTATATTTTGATGATGTTTTACAATCAACATTATCGGTACTAATTGCTTGTTGAGTAAAAATGTAGTCAATATATATATCAAGCATGTTAGTGCCATAGATGGAGGATTGGATGGAATATGTGCTACATCGATGATATCCAAAGGAGGAGGAGGCATAGTGATGAAACAACGTTCATTCAAGAACACCAAATGCAATAAGAAGCTTCATCCAACTCAAGCTATATCTAGACTCAAAGAATTATACTCTACGTGAGGATGTTAGCTAGATTTTATTTTTTTCTCTAGTGCTAAAATGTAGGCAAGTAGTTTAGATTTAAATTGAAGCTATTGGGATATCACACACACGTTTTTATACTTATAGTTTTTGAGCGTTTTCATAAAAATACTATTTTTCATAAGTATGAGGACCTATTAGCAAAATTCCTTTTCCAAACAATTTGTTTTTAGTATTAAAAACATTTTACAAAGTTTCACAATTTTTGGAAGTCAAATGAATATTTTATAGATTTTTTTAAGTGAGTCAAAAACAGTTTTTTGAATGTATCGGTTTGCGATCGACCGCCACGGTCGACCGCGCCTGAGTTCATTCGTCAGTGGGCAGCAGAGACTTTCACGGTCGACCGTCATGGTCGACTGTGAGCTTGAGATTTCCCACGGTCGACCGCAGAAGTCTCTGGACTTTTCTCAGTTTCTGCGTTGTCTTGTGGTCGACCGCGAAAATGGCACGGTCGACCGCTGCTTAATTCAAACGGTCTTCTGGTACACAATCTTAGTGTCGATTGTACACGATCTTAGCGCCGATTGTTTCCAGGTTTTGGGGGATTAGGGTATGGGTTTCAAACAGCTGTTTCTCTTCTATTTAAACTCATGCACTCCTTCTTCCTCATTGTCCCAAGCTTTTGAAAAACCAGAGTTTCAGTTTTACTAAGAGCCAAAATTTTCAAAACATGTTTTCTGTGTTCACATCCCAGCTTCAGTTTAATCTTTCTCTTTGCCATAGGGACTTGTAAAGAGAGAGCTTTTATACCATTGCTACTGTTTGAGAGCTTGATCTTGTGAAGATCAATTGTGTGGGAGTGTGATCCAGTGAGGATCAACTGTGTAGTTGTGAGATTATGTGGAGATCGTCGTGTAGAAGAAGTCTCGGCTTCCAAACTGGATTGTGTAGTGGATTTCTCCTCGAGAGTGAGGAGCGGGAACGTAGGTCAGCGGACCGAACCTCGTTAACACATCGCGCGTCACAAGGATAACAATTCCTTACTCTATCTCTATTTCTATTGTTGTTCATTTTGTGGTTTGTTGCTTGTCTTAATTTTTATTGCACTATTTTTAGCCTTAAGACCCTAATCACCCCCTCTTTAGGGTCTAACAATTGGTATCAGAGCTTGGTCTCTATAGTAGTTTTTGGTTTAACCACCTTAGAGAAAAGATCTTATGGAAGCTTCAATGAATGTGCATATGCTAGAGGGACAATCCACCACTAGACCATCACTTTTTACCGGTAGTAATTTTGCTTATTGGAAAGCTAGAATGAGGATTTACCTTCATTGCATTGATCTTGACATCCTAGAACTCATAGAGAAAAAATATGTAGAAAAGCCCAAAGTCGGGACTATGACCGATGGAGAAAGGCACCAAGCCAATCTCAATGCAAAGGATATGAATGCCCTAATTTATGATCTTTCCCCAAATGAGTATAATAGGGTTTCCACGTGTGCAACCGCATACGAAATATGGCTGAAATTGTGTATTACACATGAAGGAACCTTCCAAGTTAAGGAATCCAAAATTAGTGGGCTTATGCATGAATATGAGTTATTTAAGATGCTTCCTAATGAATCTATTGATGATATGTTTTCTCGCTTCACTAACATAATCAATGAATTGCATGGGCTTGATAAGAAACTAACCATCCAAGAGACGAACTACAAGATCCTTTGTTCATTAACTCCAATATGGGAACCCAAAGCTACGGCCATAAAGGAAGCTCATGATCTCACCACTCTAGCCCTCGACGGCCTAATCGGCAAGCTTAAGGTTCATGAGAAAAAGCTCAAGGGAAAGGAGAAGGAGGAAGTTCCCCCATGGGAAGTTGAGGAGCCATCACCAAATATGAAGACCATTGCTCTCAAAGGAGCTAGTGACCACTCCTCATCATAGTCGTCGGAGAGTGAAGTTGATTTTTCTAGAAAAGTGGCTCACCTCTCAAGAAGAATTTCTAAACTCATAAAAATGAACAAGAATTTTAACCCCCGATCTAACAACAAATTTTCCTCACGTGTAGAAAAATGTTTTGAATGCAATGAATCGGGCCATATCGCTAAGGATTGCCCCAAGATCAAGGAGAAATATATACAAGAAGAAGAAGGCTTTGTATGCTGGATGGGAGGAATCCGAACCAAGTGATTCAGATAGTAATGAAGAATGAGCTAAACTTGCTTTTCATTATCCCAACATTTGCTTCATGGCCTATGAACAAGAGGTAATATCCGACACCGAGAGTGAATCCTTTTACATGCAATCTGATCTAGTCACGGCTTTAGAAGAATTGAACATTGAATTTAAAAGAATGTCAAAAGAATTTTTTTTCTTTTAAAAAGTTACATGCTTCTTGTGATGTCAAACTAGAACAACTACAAACCTCTCTTGCACTAATAGATGAATTGCTAGGAGATCTCAATTTTGAGAATAAGCAATTAAGATCCAAGATTGAAAGACTAGAAATTGAGATTGGTAGGATTAGACCCACTCATGCTTATGTTAATCATCATCACCATGGTAGAAATAGATTTCATAGATATCATGCTCAAACACACAAGAGAAATTTTGTGTGCACATATTGTATGAAACATGGACATATTTCCACTAATTATAGGATTAAAAACAATCATGATTTTTATGGAATGACATGGGTACCCAAAGGTACCAAGCTTACTAACCACCAAGGACCCAAGATTTGGGTACCTAAAGTTACTACACATTCATCGCTTGTAGGGAACATCACGGCAATGATGTAGAAAGATGTGGTACCTTGATAGTGGTTGCTCACATCATATGACGGACAACAAAGAGCTATTTGCAACCCTATCAAGGATTGAAGGAGGTAGTGTCTCCTTCGGTGGTGGAGAGAAAGGTAAAATTATTGGTATTGGGTGTATTGGTAAGACACCCTCTCCCGTTATAGAAGATGTTTATTTGGTTAATGGCTTGAATCATAATCTTCTAGCATTAGCCAATTGAGTGATAAAGGTTTTGATATTTCCTTTAAACCGGACAAATACATTATTAGTATGAATGAAAAAATTGTTTTTGTTGCTAATCGAAAATCGAATGTGTACATTTTTGAGATGAATGAAATAGTGAATCAAGATGTGAAGTGCCTTGCAGCAATTGATGAAAACCCTTGGATTTGGCATAAAAGACTTGGACATGCAAACATGGAATTGATATCCAAATTGTCCAAGAGGAATCTTGTTAAAGGATTACCAAACTTGCATTTCATCAAAGATACCATATGCGAAGATTGTGCTAAAGGTAAACAAACTAAGTCTACCTTCAAATCCATCAATGAGGTATCAACTTCTAAACCTTTACAATTACTTCATCTTGATTTATTTGGTCCTATGCGTGTTACCTCTCTTGGAGGCAAACACTATGTTTTTGTTATTATTGATGATTTTTCTCGTTTTACATAGACAATTTTTCTTACAAGCACAAGATGAATGTTTTGATGAATTTTCAAATCATGTTAAAAGAATTGAAAATAAAAAGATTTGAAAGTTGTTAAAATTAGAAGCGATCATGGTGATGAATTTCAAAATAACTCTTTTTATGATTTTTGTGCTCATCGTGGTATAACTCATGTGTTTTCCGCTCCTAGGACACCACAACAAAATGGTGTTGTTGAACGAAAAAATCGAACCATACAAGAGATGGCACAAACTATGTTAAACTCTTTTGACTTGCCTAAATATTTTTGGGTGGAAGCCATCAATACGGCTTGCCATTTTTTTGAATCGTGTTTTGATTAGACCAAAGCTTAAGAAAACTCCTTATGAGCTATTTTATGGAAAAACTCCTTTTATTGGTTATTTTCGTATCTTTGGTTGTAAATGTTTTATTTTAAACACAAAAGATCACCATGATAAATTTGATTCCAAAATTAATGTTGGCATTTTCTTAGGGTATGCACCTCGAAGTAAGGCTTATAGGGTCTTCAACAAACGAACTCTTGTTGTTGAAGAATCTATAAACGTTATTTTTGATGAGACTAATATTGGTTCACAAGTGATTTTGCCTAGGAAAGATGATGATGATGTTGAGGGAGGATTTGAACTTATGCAACCTATAAATACACCCTCAATAGAAGCACAAAAGGATGTGGAAAGCACCAACACTCATGTTCAAGAAGAACTTCCCAAAGCATGGAAATTCACATCAAATCATCTAAAGGAGCAAATTATTAGGAGTCCTTCACAAGGGGTTGTTACTCACTCAAAGGCTTTGAGTGAGTGTGGTAATATTGCTTTTCTATCTCAATTAGAACCTAAGAAGGTTAATGATGCTTTAAATGATGAATTTTGGGTCTTATCTATGCATGATGAACTAAACAATTTTCGAAGAAATGATGCTTGGAAACTAGTTCCTAGACCTAACAATGCTAGTGTAATTGGTACTAAATGGGTTTTTAGAAACAAACTTGATGAACATAGCATTGTTACTAGAAATAAAGCTCATTTAGTTGCCCAAGGATACAATCAAGAGGAGGGCATAGACTATGGCGAAACCTTTGCACCGGTTATAAGGTTGGAATCTATTAGGATGTTTTTGGCATTTGCTAGCTTTAAAGATTTTAAATTGTTTCAAATGGATGTTAAAAGTGCTTTTTTGAATGGTTTTATAGAAGAGGAAGTATATGTTGAGCAACCCCCCGGCTTTATAGATCATGTTTTTCCTAATCATGTTTATCGGGTTCAAAAAGCTTTATATGGGTTAAAACAAGCTCCTAGAGCTTGATATGCTCGCCTCTCTAGTTTTCTTCTTAAAAATGGTTTCTCTAAAGGAAAAATTGATAATACTCTTTTTGTGAGGAAAAAAATGATTTTATTTTAGTGCAAATATATGTTGATGATATCATTTTCGGTGCTACTAATGAATCTCTTTGTAAGGATTTTTCTAAAGTTATGCAATATCATTTTGAAATGAGCACGATGGGAGAGCTCACATTCTTTCTCGGGCTCCAAGTCAAGCAAACTAAGGATGGGATATTCATTTCTCAAAGCAAGTACGTTAGAGAATTGGTAAAGAAATTCAATTCAGAGAATTCTAAGCATGCACCAACTCCCATGAGTACAAGTGTAAAGCTTGATGCGAATGATAGTTGTGAGGATGTGGACCAAAAACTATACTGAGGTATGATAGGTAGTCTTTTTTATCTCACCGCTAGTAGACCCGATATCATGTTTAGTGTGTGTGCATGTGCACGTTTTTAAGCTTCTCCTAAAGCATGTCATTTGATTGCCGTTAAGAGAATTATTAAATATGTGCATGGAACTATTGCTCTTGGTTTATTTTATCCAAAAAGCACCTCTTTTGATTTATATGGTTTTTGTGATGCCAACTTTGCCAGATGTAAGGTAGATCGCAAGAGTACGAGTGCAACATACCAATTCTTAGGAAATTCTCTTGTTTCTTGGGCTTCCAAGAAACAAAATTGTGTTACATTACATTGCCGCCGGCTTATGTTGTGTCCAACTTTTGTGGATGAAACAAAGCTTAGTTGACTATGATTTTATTTTTTAACATATAAAAATCTTTTGTGATAACACTAGTGCTATCAATATTTTAAAAAATTCGGTTTTGCATTCTAGAACCAAGCATATTGATGTGCGCCATCATTTCTTACGCGATCATGTAGAGAGACAAGATGTATCCCTTGTGTTTGTTGACACAAAACCTCAATTAGCGGATATATTTACCAAGCCTATTGGTGAAGATGATTTTTATCGCATAAGAAATGATTTGGGCTTATGTACTATGTGAAAGTTCTATTTGCTTGCTTGTTTAGTTGCATTTCACATGCATTTTTTTATTTAATTTTACCCTATTTTGATGGTGACAAAGGGGGAGAGAAATCTCCTCATTTGTGCACATAGTAAGGGGAAGCTTATAGATAAGGGGAGCTACTATCTATAAACTATATTTATTTTGCTCCTATATAATGGTTGGTTGTCATCATCAAAAAGGAGGAGATTGTTAGCCCTTATGTTTTGATGATGTTTTATAACCAACATTATCGGTACTAATTGCTTGTTGAGTGAAAATATAGTCAATATATATATCAAGCATGTTAGTGCTGTAGATGGAGGATTGGATGGAATATGCGCTACAACGATGATATCCAAAGGAGGAGGAGGCATAGTGATGAAGCAATATTCATTCAAGAACACCAAATACAATAAGAAGCTTCATCCAACTCAAGCTATATCTAGAATCAAAGAATTATACACTACATGAGGATATTAGCTAGATTTTATTTTCTCTCTAGTGCTAAAATGTAGGCAAGTAGTTTAGATTTAAATTGAAGCTATTAGGATATCACACACACGTTTTCATACTTATAGTTTTTGAGCGTTTTCACAAAAATACTATTTTTCACAAGTATGAGAACCTATTAGCAAAATTCCTTTTCCAAACAATTTGTTTTTAGTGTTAAAAATATTTTACAAAGTTTCACAATTTTTGGAAGTCAAATGAATATTTTACAGATTTTTTTAAGTGAGTCAAAAACAGTTTTTTGAATGTATCAGTTTGCGGTCGACTGCGCCTGAGTTCATTCGTCAGTGGGCAGCAGAGACTTTCACGGTCGACCGTCATGGTCGACTGTGAGCTCGAGATTTCCCACGGTCGACCGCCACGGTCGACCGCAGAAGTCTCTGGACTTTTCTCAGTTTCTGCGCTGTCTTGCGGTCGACCGCGAAAATGGCACGGTCGACCGCCGCTTAATTCAAACGGTCTTCTGGTACACAATCTCAGTGCCGATTGTACACGATCTCAGCGCCGATTGTTTCCAGGTTTTGGGGGATTAGGGTATGGGTTTCAAACAGCTGTTTCTCTTCTATTTAAACTCATACACTCCTTCTTCCTCATTGTCCCAAGCTTTTGAAAAACTAGAGTTTCAGTTTTACTGAGAGCCAAATTTTCAAAACCTGTTTTCTGTGTTCACATCCCAGCTTTAGTTTAATCTTTCTCTTTGCCATAGGGACTTGTAAAGAGAGAGCTTTTACACCATTTCTACTGTTTGAGAGCTTGATCTTGTGAAGATCAATTGTGTGGGAGTGTGATCCAGTGAGGATCAACTGTGTAGTTGTGAGATTGTGAGGAGATCATCGTGTAGAAGAAGTTCCGACTTCCAAACCGGATTGTGTAGTGGATTTCTCCTCGAGAGTGGGGAGCGGGGACGTAGGTCAGCGGACCAAACCTTGTTAACACATCGCGCGTCATAAGAATAACGATTCCTTACTCTATCTCTATTTCTACGTTTGTTCATTTTGTGGTTTGTTGTTTGTCTCAATTTTTATTTCACTATTTTTAGCCTTGAGACCCTAATAAACCCCCCCCTCTAGGGTCCAACAAGAGTGACACTAAGGGGGTATTTGTTTCACTCTTTTTATAGAATAGGAATAAGAATTAGATTTGATAGTGGCAAAGCTATAAATAAAGGATTCTAAATGTATCATATTCCTAAGTTTGGTTCATAACAATTTTATAGATTTCAAAATCTATAAAGTTGGAAAAGATGATGGTTTTTATGGAAACCCAAATCCAATGGATTTAGGTGGAATTGTGTAAAAAAAGCTGACACCACCCACTTTATTTCCCTTTCTCTTTGTTTTTTGGAATCCGCCGCATCACAAACCCTAGACTGGATTTCAGCCTTCTCCCGCTAATCTTTTCCCGCCTTTTCTTAATCCTCTTCGCGCCTCTTCTCGAACCGTTCTTCAATTTTTCAAAGACGAGGATTAGGATCGAGCTCTATTGTCAGTTGTTGGCTTTGATTTCTGTTGGTTTAGGGTTCTGTTTACAGTTTCAATTAAGAGCTTTGAGTTGGCTTCGGTGGGTTTATTACTACGATGGGTTGCCGTCGGTTGGTTAGGGTTCTATTTACAGCTTCGATCTTGAGCTTCCTTGATCAATTACGATCTTCGATTTTGATCGTTGATGCCCAGCTGAGTTAGCTTTGTTGCTGCGATTGGTTGCTGTCAGTTGGTTGCTTAAGTTTTTAGCTTCAATCTTTAGCTCCTTTCTTCAATTTTGAGCTTTGCTTTCGAGGTTTGGTCCCAAAAAATTCTCAGTTGGTTTCTTTGGTTTGTTGCTTTGGTTTTTAGCCTTGAATTAACCTCTTAGCAGTTGAAGGTATAAATTTATAACTCATTTTAAAAAAATGTAATATATGATCATGGATGGTTATTTGTCATAGTTGGTTTTGTAGTGGATGTTTGATAATTTAGAGCTTCATTGCTTCGGTTATTTGTCATAGTTGATCATGGATAGTTATAAATTGGTTATTTAATATATGAATTAGTAATTTCGTTTTAATTTTATTTTAAGATTGCAATATATGAATTAGTTGTTTCATTACGAAAATAGATTTGTGGATATTTAGATATTTTGTTTTAAGATTTCAATATATGTATTAGTTATTTAATTTTTTTAAATCTTGAATAAGTGGAAATATTAAGTTCTAAATGTATGCTAATTTTACAATGGATGTAGATGGATATCGTAGATGAAGAATAATTAAAGAGGATGTGTGCTAATACAACTGTTTCTTTCGTGGTCACGATAATAACTTGTCTTCTGAGAACGTGTGCTAAGCGCAAGACAATTTCTATTTGTTGATTTCGGTTGATAGAGCTTGTGATGCTCATTCTTTGTTTTATTGGTTTCGGTTGATAAATTGCTGGAGCTTGGGTTGCTCTTATTTGGTTTTCTTAGTTTAAGTTTATTATATGTTGGAGCTTGTGATGCTCCATAGTTGATATTTGGCAATGATGATTAGCGTTTACTGATAATGCAATCTAACTTATAGCGTTTATTATGTTCAAATGAGGCAATATGTGATGAGATTGCATCCTACATTAAAATGACAATGTCCGGGTGAGACAATCCATCATTAGAATGCAATCTACAATAAGCCTGTAAGTTATTTGTTTCCTTGGTTGCGTATTTCTCTTCCTTCATGAGCCCATTCAAAAAAGTTACATTCTTTATTTGGGTATTTTGCACACCCATGATAATACCTCCCCTTATTTTTACCATTCTTGCACACTTTCATGGGTGTTTGGAGATTGCAATCGCACCAAACTATAAAATTTTTAGGACATTATTTTGATATCGTATTGATGGAGGGGAAGAAACTTGCAAACTATGAGAAATTTAAAAGAGTGGTAAAAATAATGGATACATTGGCACCATGAGCCCTCAATCCACATTTATAGCCTCTAAGGCCTTGGAACTAGCCGTTGCTACAATAATTTTTTCGATTTTGAATTTTGTTAAACGGGTAAGATTACCCAAAGTTCTTACTTAAATATTCTGTCCACTTGTGAGTGGTAAAAGTATGTAAGATGTTCTCACCATTTATCCCAAAAAATTCTTATTCCAAACCAAACTAAAGAATAAGAATTGACGGGTTTTTATAAAATTGGATTTTATATTTTAATGTTATGAAACAAATATAAAAAAGTAAAAAAAAAATAGGATTCCGCAATATTCCATGACAACATAAAATTATCCTTAAATTTTTTATAGATTAAAAAGAAATCCATAAAAAACATCTTTTTCCTAATCCTATTCTTGCTCACTGTTGAACCAAACACCCCTAAAAACACATAACCCTCCAATACATCCTCATTGGCAACAGCAATAGACCTAATTACTCCAACCCAACACCTCGACCACCGGCCTACTCTTCACCTTCTCTTACTAATTAAAAAATCTCCGCATCCTTCACAACCCATAATTCTTCCTCACCATAATTCTTCCTCACCATAAACTCATCATTCTCCTTTTCCTTCTCAAAATCACAAAACAAATAATCTAACTTCACGCTTTATAAAATCAAATTTTTTCTCATTACCAATGTAATGAGGTACGCATCAAAATCAATCTCTCTTTTTGGACTCATAATATTTTACATTGATAGTGGTTACCTCTTCAAGTTTTGCAGTAATGGGGATGGATCAATATCATTCCTTCAACTTTGGGAAAAGAAAACATAAGATAAAATATTAAATTTTAAGATAAATATACAAAACCTAAAGATGAGATTTTGAGAAATATCCTAATGGTTCCGTCTCTGAAGGCTTTAACAACGCAGAGTACTCATCTTGATTCCCTCCCTCTCGAGATCCGCTCCCAAAACTAGAGGCAAGTTCTTAACTGTCCTTTTTTTTTGTGGTATTGAGAAAAGTCATTCTTTTTAGGGAACTCATGTTTTTTTTGGCATTTTTCAATTGTTTATGCTTTTGAATGTTCACCAATTTTTCTCTATATGCAAAGGAGAGATATATCAAATATAGTAAGGCACTAGAGGGGTATATTACATATAGTAAGGCATAATCTACATTTTTCCTAATTATTTGATAGTGCATGTTTTTCCTTAACATCAACAAATATCCTTAGGAGAGAAATTGAGCCAATAAACTTAAACTCACAACTTTCTATTTAACCCCATCCCTCTTTGCTAGCTCTTCCAATCTAGAAGCATATTCATGAATGAATCTCGAATAAGAACTTCTCTCATTTCAAAGATCACATACTTACACAAAGAATTATACACAAAAGAATTTATATTATAAACCAACTTCAATTTAAATCTTATTGAACCGCCTAAATCTATGCACTCTCCTCTTCATCCCCGGAACTTTCCTAGCCACAGCCTGCCATATCATCTGAACAGCGTCATCCTTAACAGAAGAAAACCTATACTCAAAATACCCCTCAACCTCCTTCAACCTCTCCCACATGCTACTCCACTCCTCTTTACTCACTCCTTTTATCCTTTCAAACAAATAATCCTTTTTTATTGCATCAGAAGACCGAACGAAGATGCAAAATTGTGAGTAGTCGAGGATGTCTTCGTAGGGGAGCTCGATGTGGTCACTGACAATGACAGGGACACAGTGGCTGGTGATGGCGTCAAAGAGGCGGTTAGAAGAAGGAGTATCACCCGCGATGTGGAGGCAGAATTTGGAGGACCGCATTCCTTTAGTGGCTTCGGCGATGCCTCTGTGCTTGATTGAACCAAAGGAAAAGTGGACATTTGGTTTGTTTCGGAGTAGGTTATATAGCTTCCGACGGATGATTCCTCCCTGTGACAGATATGTTAGGATTTTATGTATGTTGATAAGTTGTCTGTGTATGTATAATATCAATCAAAGATTAGGAAAATATGGTAGATTTTACATCCAAATGTATAGCATGAGTTCATATACCTTGCCAATTTTTGAACTCAATGATGAGTAGAGAATGTGATATGTTACCAACAAAAGGTTTACCAAGCTATATGATATATGTCCATGTTAGAAATAAAATAATAAGCCTCACTATAACTTCGGAGTAATTATATGGACTTTAAGATGGTATCAAAGCAATTCAAGTTCAAATCCCACCATCAATGAATTTGAAGCAATTTTTTAAGAAGTGTTACCTCTGCATGAGTCCAGGTTTCACATGAAAAGGGGTAGTCAATTTGTAGGGGCATATTAGAACAACTATGAAGTTTTGGTGCAGTGATAGTGATATTAAGAGTCAAAAACAAGAATTTATGTATGTTACAAGGTTCTAGATATGTTTTTAAACTAAGATCACATGTTATTTAGAAGATGATGAAAATTTGGTTATTTTTTTAGGATTTTGAGTAGTGACTTCTGTCCATCAATTTGATGATATGCATAAAGCATTTGATATGTTACTAACACAATTTGTCATTTTTCAAGTGAGGAAAATATTCATCTTTTAGTGAGTAGTATGATGTTTATCCAATAGGAAGTTAAATCGTCAAGCCTGATTTGAGAAACAATCAAATTTTTAATTATACAATTCTTGGGTAAAAGAGCATTAAACAGATTAGGTGCAACAATTGACACCAATGAATTTGAGATCTCTATTATACATTGTAAATTCTTGCATAGCAGATGCCGGGATCTGTAATTAATTATAATCATAAAATGACATTAGAGCAAGAAATTCAACCTCAAGCTTGAAGCTAAAGATGTGCTAACTGTTTGCGGAAAAAATTAATTGTTTCATTGCGGGATTCATTACAAACTTCGAACGTTTACAACGAAAACAAAAAATTAGTCTTTTTATAAGACCTTTACACAATGAAAACAAAACATAATTACAATTCTCTTCAAACAGCGCAGAGATCGTTTATTGGTCTTCTGCTTGCGTAGTATCTTGGCCTGTGACGGGGATGTTGATATCCGTGGAGCACCGTCGATCAGATCTGATTGCTGAAAAATCGGGCAGAGCTTCGTTGATTCGCGAAGGAATTAAGAAACCGTAGCGCTTATCTCGGTAACGACGAGATAATTGCTCTTCTTAAGATTATCGCAACGGGATAATCTTAAGGAACGGACCCGGGGAACTGCAGATCTGACGAGCTCCTATTCTTTATGCCGACGAACTCGATCAGATCTCTACTCCTCCTCCTCTCTGAAATTCGTGCACTTTTAATCTTCAATCCGGCAGGTCTTCGTCAACTCTCTAAAATTCCAGATCTGAAAAAATGAGGCTCCCGGGGCTGTATTTATAGGCTCCAAGGAGGTCTGGGCGGTTAAAACCATACAAGGGTTGATTTTTGGGCCTGGAGACACCCCTGGGTGTCTCGGCCTTGGTCGAGACACCCTTGGGTGTCTCGGCCTTAGCCGAGACACCCTAGGGTATCTCGACCTTAAGGCCGAGACACCCTAGGGTATCTCGACCTTGCCTGAGACACCTTGGGGTGTCTCGGTTTGGCCGAGACACCTCGGGGTGTCTCAACTCATGCTGAGACGCTTTGTTATGCATACTTGTTCGTTTCCGCCGTAACTTCTTCATCCGAACTCGGATTTGAGTGATTCAAAGTGCGTTGGAAAGCCGACGAAGATATCTACAAGTTCTGATGATTGAATCATCTGTGGAATAAATAAGACACGAGGGGTGCTCCGCCTTTCGTAAATGATGCGGGGCTCTTGATCAGCTTTCGTTCCTTGTTATTCTGAAACTCCGTTGCTTCATGTAGCTCGTCGATTCACTTTAAGCGTTTGTCGACGTCAATCAAGCTTCTGCGAACTGGATAGTGACGTTTATCGTCTTTTCTTAGCACTGAGCCGTTCGTGGAGACCTATAGGCAATTTTCGATGCCTATAGATACCCCTCCAAAGCGTTCCAGGCTCGTTTCTTTTATAGAAGAGGCTGGAATACTTTGGATGTGATTAGTCCATCCTCCGATCAGTGTAAAGGACCTTTAATTAGCTTCAACTCTTGGCTCCTTCAATTTTCAGTCTATTCGATGCTTTGACGAATAGTCGAAGTCCTTCCGGCGCTGTGTTTATCGCCTGGCAGTCGTCAGAGTCTCGAGTCTACAACCAGTGAGTTGGGTTTGGCTCATGTCATTGAATTGCCTTAGAACTAACTATTTCCATCGCATCGACTCTTTCATTGCAACGCATTGGTTGGCATTGACCTAGGGTTACGCGTCGACCGGCGTTGACTCTAGGGTTTTGAACGTCGAATGTTGACTTTTTGATCACAACGCGTTGACTGGCGATGACCTAGGGTTACGCATTGACCTAGGGTTACGCGTTGACCGGCGTTGACCTTAGGGTTTTGAATCGCCATACATTGACTTTTGGTCGCAACGCGTTAACTGACGTTGACCTAGGGTTGCGCGTTGACTGGTGTTGATCTTAGGGTTTTGAATCGCCATACGTTGACTTTTTGTCGCAACGCGTTGACTGACGTTGTTCTAGGGTTACGCGTTGACCGGCGTTGACTTTAGGGTCTTGGATTGCCCGACGTTGACTTTTGATCGTAACGCGTTGATTGGCGTTGACCTAGGGTTACGCATTGACCGGCATTGACCTTAGGGTTTTGAATCGATCGGCGTTGACCTAGGGTTACGCGTTGACCGGCGTTTGACCTTTGTCACAACGCGTTGACTGGCGTTGACCTTGGGTCACGGATTGCCTGACGTTGACACAGTTTATACTCGTACGTCTACTGGAGTATCTCTTAAGGTATTGGAGCATGGCGGTCCTAAATATCGGGCTACAGGACCAACTATTAAAGCTGATTCATTTGCATGTATAGATCTTATCCTGAAGTTGTTGGATGCTCAAGTCACGAGACCAACTAATGGAGCTGGTGCGTCAATGACTCATATTTATAGAATTTTTGGCAAATTCTCAGCCATCAACGGGTTTGATGAGCCTTTACCGACTACCGTTTGAGTCGGACTACCATGCAGATTGTTTAAATCCGTTCTGTATATAACGTTGTGCTAAAAGAGTTAACTCTTTTAGTGCTACGACATTGAATACGTAGACTTCGTCTTTCTCACAGGAATAGACTACCCGACAACGTGTGTTAGACGTAGACTTAGGATTTTTGACAAATCCTCAGCCATCAACGGATTTGATGTACCTTTACCGACTACCGTTTAAGTCGAGCTAGCAAGCGGATTGTTTTAAATCCGTTCCGAATGTGACGTTGTGCTAAAGGAATGAACTCCCTTAGACTTGATGCTACGATTTCGAATACGTAGACTTCGCCATTGTTACGGGAACAGGCTACCCAGCAACGCGTATTAGGCGCTGACTTATCCTTACTTAGGATTCAGGATAAAAGTCCTCAGAATCGGATTCTGATGTCTTCTTTAATCGGTAAAAGACTAAACCGGCAACGTGTATTAGGCGTTGGCTTATCCCTGCTTAGGCTTCGGGATAAAATTCCCCGTGCGTATGAAGCACGGATTTTGGCATTATTAATAATAACCTGCCACAATATTTAATATGTGGGCTTTTGTCCTTTTTACGGTTAAGGACTAACCGGCAACGCGTGTTAGGCGCTGACTTATCCCTCCTTAGACTTCGGGATAAAATTCCCCAGACTGGAATCCTAGTGTCTTCTTTAATCGGTAAAAGACTAAACCGGCAACGCGAGTTAGGCATTGACTTATCCCTACTCAGGATTCTGGATAAAATTCCTCGTACCTGTGAGGCACGGATTTTAGGAGTTGAAAAAAGTGGTGTCTTCTCTTGGGGTAAAGACGAACCCGATACGGGAGAGGAAGAATTTTATATTCTATCTCCCAAAGCTGAAGAGGAAGAATTTTATATTCTATCTCCAGCGCAGAGGAAACTCAAAGTAGGATCTTTACTTTGAGAATCTAAAGAGTGAACTAGGAGTGGGATCTCCACTCCGAGAATCGAAAAGATTCGGATAATCCTAACTGTCGGAAGGTTTGATTATCGAACTAAAGTTGAATTTCTCGTTTATCGAGGGTGGATTATGATTTTGGTCCTAACTGTAGGAAGTTTTGACCAAACGGAGTTTGAGGTGATCTTAACTGTAGGAAGGTTTGATCGCTCGATTTGAAAGTGGATCTCTCGTTCATTGGAGGAATCAAGAGGGGATTTTGGTTGTGGTCCTAACTGTAGGAAGGTTTGACCGAATAGGAGGTTTGAGACGATCCTAACTATAGGAAGGTTTGATCGCTCGATTTGTGGACCTCTCGTTCATTGGAGGAATCGAGAGGGGATTTTGGTTGTGGTCCTAACTGTAAGAAGGTTTGACCAGGTAAATAGTGGGAGTAGGAGTACAAATCATAGTGGGAATATTGACTTGTACCGATTACTCATTGGGGATTCTTAGTGTCAAGTGATAAGAACTTAACACGATTAAGACATTAAAATTCCGAGTACTATGTCCGTACTCTAACATTGAGGATGTTGAGTGCACAGATACAACGAAAGTTTGAGCGGATTTAACCGGAAGGAATTTTGATGATCCTACCGTCAATTAGTCTGATCGGTGGGGGATTTTATGGTGGAAGACTGTGAGTTATCAAACACCAATGAGAATTTTGTGAGGGAAGATTGATCCGACGAAGTGATCGAATCTCGTCTCAGTAAAAGAATGTTCGGAAATCACATTGAGAGTTTAGTGTTTATCACTTTGTTCATAATAATCAGGTTATCCCTAAGAAAGTTACATTTAGCAATCTTCTGGAAACTTCCCATTATATGAATCATCCACTCCCAGCTTTCCTTATGAAACTAGGTTTGACATTATAATCCGTTACATGACTGGGTTATCCTTAAGAATATTACATATAAAAATTCTCCAGGAACTTCCCGCCAACGGTAGGAAACAGTTTAGACTCATATACCTATTGGAGTATCAGGGAGCAGTTTAACCTCATATACCGGTTGGAGGATTAAGAAGCAGTTTATACTCGTATACTCTTCGGAGTGTTGCCATTCTCATTTGGCTTATCCTAACGTTATGATGCCGGCTTCAACCAAGGTTTGGATGCTATTCTTTAAAGTAAAGCAAGTCTTGGTGGGATGAAGGATCCTTCTCTGGTACGCGCAGTACTTCGGATCCGTAGTATTGTCAGCTTCCTTCTGATTTGTGATGGGTAGCAGCTTGATCTTGTTGTTTTCAAGAAGGGTCTCGAAGATGGCTGGAATGTCTTCGTCCTTGAATGAGTACTCTTTTTGGAGCCTCGAATCCAAAGTCTTCTGCTGTCTTCGGGGTTGTTGTTACGACGTCTGATTAACATCAACAACTGTTGCAGGTGCCTTCCCTTCATCATGGGAAATGAGACTCGGGTTTAGAGGGTTAGCCATCGGTTGGCTTCTTTCGATCTTCCTCCTTCTGAGAAAGCGTTCGGCCTGCTCTCCGCGTACCTTCAACTCTTTCCAGGTATTGAGCGGCTCTACTCCCATAACGTCCAAGATGTTAATGGACAAGTTGTTATAACAGGTTTGCAAGACGAATTCCTCCGTGACGGGATCCTTGCAGTTCATTGCCTGATTACGGAAGCGTTTGATGAAGGTAGCCACCGACTCTTCGTCTTTCTATTTCTCATCGAAGAGTGTCCTGATTGACACTTCAGCGTCATCATCGAAGAAATGGCCAAGGAACATGCTCTCTAGGTCCTCCCAGCTAGTGATGCTTTCGGGTTTGAGACGGTGGTACCAATTGAAGGCAGGCCCGCGAAGGGTGCCAACGAATGATCACACCATCAAGGGCTCATTGCCAGAAATCGTGCCCAAGTGGGACTTAAAGTAGATTAGATGCTGAGTGGGCGAGCCCTTCCCGTCGAACGGCGTGGAGTTGATCAGGTTGAACTTCACCGGATACGAGATCAAATCCCACTCTTTCGGGTAAGGACACGGAATGCCGGTCTTCTTTACCTCTTGAGCCGACATTAAAGCGTTAATTTTGCTCTCGAGGTCCTTCATCTTTTCGTCCTCATCTATATCCTGTTTTGGATAATTTTCGAGAGGAATAATGCGGCCACCCCTAGTGTTATCATCATTGGTGGGTCCACCCCCAGCGTTGTTATTTTTAGTGGGACCACCCCCAGCGTTGTGTTCATCCACATCTGAATCGCTACCTGCTTGGTTAGCAGTGCTGCGATGGATGGACTCACCTAGCTCATTCGATAAAGCTCGGATTTGTTGGTCGTACATTTGTCTCATCTCTTGCATAGCCATTTCCACTTCGATCTTGAATGCTTCTTTCTACTTAGCTAAAGCATCCTCAACCATTTTGGCTACTTCCTCGGTGTTGATCATAAACACCTCACGAGGTTGTCCGGGACTGGATACGGTGGCTTCTGAAGCGACTGCCGAGCAAGCGTCTGACGTTTCATCGTCCGAAGATAGTCCTCTGGTCATCCTCAAATAATCTCTGCGTTTAGTAGTCCCTACACGTAACCGAGTTAAACGATGTGGTATGAGGGGGTCCGAATCAGAAGGTCGGGTAGATTTCCTCTTATCAGTCACGTTGGCGATGACTACGGATTGTTCAGGCCCGACGGCTTCTAATTGAAGCCGAGACATTAGTTGGGCTATCCCCGAATTGACTCTCTTTCCTGGGAAGAAATCGGGGTTAGAAGTAATCGGAGACTTCCCCTTATCGACCATATTGATGGTGAATGCTGAGAATTCGTCATCTCGATTGGCTGATCGCCTCTTGCTAAAACGCCTTGATTTAGGTTTCAATGCTTCTGCGGAGATACTCTCGAATATCGAGACCCTCCGTGGAGCGGTCTTAGGGCAGCTACACGCTGATAATACTGCCCTGATAATTTTATTACACGGACAGTGAGAGTCCGCTTCCCAGGTACTTCTCTTTCGAGATTTATTCGTACCCCCAGCCCGATAGTACAACTCATCGACGTTGCAGTCAGAGCAACCTATCGGCTGTTTACATGAATTCTCAGGTATAACGCGTTCGTCTGTCTGACACATTTTCCTCTGAGTAAACATTGCCTTGTTGGCATCTGCAGGAGTCATACGTTTGGAATCACACTTTTGTGAGGGTGAAACCTTAACGGGCTCCTGGTTTTCTGCATGCATCCCCACCAATCATGTTGCAGAAATCAACTTGTTAGGAGGTCGCGTACTACCCCCAGTCTGGATGTTTGCTCGGGGTTCCTTCAATGGTCCCAAGCGTTCCTTAATAGGTGCTTTGCCTCGATCCTTGGGTAGAGAGCCAATGTGATCCTTCAATGGGATTCTAGATTTGGAGAGACCCACGATGTTATAGGGCTTCACCAGAAGTGCGGGAGCATGATCTGGAGTTTATGAAGGCCTGAGAGCAACGTCGCCTGTTTTTGCCTTAGGCGCTGATTTGGTTTTTGGCATCCAAACTTGTTTGGATCTCGGTGATCTCTTAACTGCCTCGTCATTTTGCTTTCCTGTGCTTTTTGCACAAGGATCTGGGCATGCGCAAGCAAGGCGCGGTGCTTTTGGATTCTCTCCTCGAGAGTAGAGTGGGTTCGTTTGACACGAACCCATTCGTTAATCGGAGGTCGGGAGGAAGATCCCGATGCTGGTCGTGGTGATAGATTAGCCACTTGGCGTTTTCTAAACTCCAGATCTGCTTGGTAACGGAGTCCATACACCTGATCCAAAGCCTTGGCGAATTGGCACGCAAGGCGTTGGCGTTTCCTTTAACGTGCTCTCTTTGATAGAGTTGGCGCACCTTCAGCAGTCAGCTCCTTGATCGCGAAGGAGTTCAGATCTACAGATCTGGTCTCATCGGATGCCGGCGGATCGTTACAAGGTGCAACTGTAGCATCGACTACGGGGAGATTGACTTCTCGGGTCTTTAGATCTAGAGACCGGCGGATCTTCTGGGAGGAGGAGATCTTCCTGTGCTTATGAGGAGGAGCAGATCTGGAGGAGGAGGAGATGTACTCTTCAAATATCTGCTGGTCGAATTCGTGCTCGACCTCTTCGAACACCAGGATCTTGATCGTCGGCTACGGCACGACAGCTTCGGCAGCGAGGCTGATGGCTCCCACTGTAGTCGCCAGCTTGTTTGCGGAGAAAATTGATTGTTTCATTGTTGGATTCATTACAAACTTCAGACGTTTACAACGAAAACAAAAAAATAGTCTTTTTATAAGACCTTTACACAATGAAAACAAAACAAAATTACAATTCTCTTCAAACAGCGCAGAGATCGTTTATTGGTATTCTGCTTACGTAGGATCTTGGCCTGTGACGGGGATGCTGATATCCGTGGACCATCGTCGATCAGATCTGATTGCTGAAAAATCGGGCAGATCTTCGTTGATTCGTGAAGGAATCAAGAAACCGTAGCGCATATCTCGGCAACGGCGAGATAATTGCTCTTCTTAAGATTATCGCAACGAGATAATCTTAAGGAACGGACCCGGGGAACTGCAGATCTGACGAGCTCCTCTTCTTTATGCCGACTAACTCGATCAGTCTCTACTCCTCCTCCTCTCTGAAATTCGTGCACTTTTAATCTTCAATCCGGCAGGGCTTCGCCAACTCTCTAAAATTTCAGATCTGAAAAAATGAGGCTCCCGGGGCTGTATTTATAGGCTCCAAGGAGGTCTGGGCGGTTAAAACTGTACAAGGGTTGATTTTTGGGCCTGGAGACACCCCTGGGTGTCTCGGCCTTGGCCGAGACACCCTTGGGTGTCTCGGTTGGGCCAAGACACCTCGGGGTGTCTCAACTCATGTTGAGACGCTTTGTTATGCTTACTTGTTCGTTTCCGCCGTAACTTCTTCATCCGAACTCGGATTTGAGTAATTCAAAGTGCGTTGGAAAGCCGACGAAGATATCTACAAGTTCTGATGATTGAATCATCTGTGGAATAAATGAGACACGAGGGGTGTTCCGCCTTTCGTAAATGACGCGGGGCTCTTGATCAGCTTTCGTTCCTCGTTATTCTGAAACTCCATTGCTTCACGTAGCTCGTCGATTCACTTTAAGCGTTTGTCGACGTCAATCATGCTTCTGCGAACTGGATAGTGACGTTTATCGTCTTTTCTTAGAACTGAGCCGTTCGTGGAGACCTATAGGTAATTTTCGATGCCTACACTAACTTTCATCGCTCATTAGATAAATATTATATAAGTTAATCGACAGGTTTTATGAGGATTGACATGTTGTAATATACATGCATAACATTGTTTTACATGATTAAGGTAATGTAGTTTTTAGGTTTCCAAGCCATTGACGAGGGATCTGCCTGTCAAATTAATGATGCATCAAGCATATGATTATAACCATTAATTTATCAATGTTCAAGTGATGAAAATATGTATTTTGTCGGGTAGTGTTGCTAGTCCAAAAGAAGGTTAAAAATCTTCAACCCTAAGCTATAACAAATGATCTCTATATTCCATCACATTCAAAGTTCAGTCATTGTTTTTTTTTTTCATTGACCAAAAAAAAAACAATGACTGAACTTTGAATGTGATGGAATATAGAGATCATTTGCAAATCTCACAGGTGAAAGATTAACCAGAATTGGTCTTATAATGATTTCTTCCATTTCTTCTTTAACGTGACATGAATGACAAAATTGCGAAGAAATGAATATGCCTGTTTACTAGAAGGCTGTAAATTTACCAAAGCATAAAATAGAACTATAATTGAAATCTTCATATCTTATAACCAAAACATTGCATTTAATACTAAAACAGATGTACCAAAAACTCTATTAGTAAAACAATAGTAAAATTTGTGTCATAGATAACTATAATGATATGTAACAGAACTAGGAAAAACTCTACGTAGACAGAGGAATACTGAATCATTTAAGCGTTTAAGTCTCTTCATTAATTGAAATTATGAACAGGACTGCATGACTATGTACGTTGACAGATTTTTGTCATACTTATCTTCCCCTAAATTTAGTTTGTCATCATTGCTTACTGTAGTTTAGTCCATGGCATTGTTCTACCAGGTTAAACAATTTAACTTGTCCACTAAATTTTGGCAGTAGGAAATATAGAAAAGCCTAACAGTAAGTCTTCCCACATGTTATTTGAATTCCATAATTATAGCCCATAGAGTTCTTTCTTCTTTTAATGCCAATATGCATATAAGAGGAGAATAAATCAGTAAGACTATTGTGCATTCATCTAAAACAATGAATCAATAATCAAATTGGCAAAAACTGCAAAAACTTCCAAAAGGATAAATATCAGACAGAAGGTCAACAAAAGAATAAGAACTTACAGCTTTCCTGAATATAGCTCCCTGAAAATACATCAACGTTGGACGAGCATCAAAACCTGAAGAGTCATTATCAAAAGTCGCCACCAAATGTTTATAAGGAGCAATCACATCTTTATCAATGTTCGCTATAGCTTGCAAATACCGTCCAAAATCAGCAAGAATAAACGTTGCAGATGACAACTTTGCCCTTACATACGACATACTATTGGGGTGATGAGCAACTATAACATGATCATGTCCTCCTGATCTCATCCATTCCCTTCTCCCTTTCAGAAACTTCACTAATTTCTCTTGCAACACCTTGTCCCTATTCGTATTTTTTGCCTTCAAGGGGCGATTGTAGCTTAACGAAGAAAAAAAGGGTACAAAAATAACATCTGCCTCAGATGAGTTAGTAACTCTTACAGCGTTGCAAGGGCTATTTCGATCATGAAATCTTGAAGACAAGAGGTCGAGTGTGAGCCAATATTCGACGCTGTGTTGGATATTAAGACCCCCGGGATAAATTAGAGTTTGATTTCTGATATCTGGCCATATTTTATTACCCTGAGACTCCCAATCAAGAAGACTGAAATGGAATTCAGGCGGCAAATCGTACATAAACACCTTCAATAGAGCTCTTCTTGGATCACAACTCTTTGTTTCTTGTATTCCTATGTCATTATTGTTCGATAAGTGAGAAGGTGCTAAGAAATCTTTGTCTTTACTTTCGGGAAAATATTGATCCTCAGATACAAACACGAGTTTTTCATCTATTGAAAAAGTATGGTCGACAAAATTAGGATGAGATGCTGCATTTAGTAAGTTGAACCATGTGAAAAATGCTCCGATTGTTGCAATGAAGAAGAGAAATGGGAGGGGCTTTCGACATAAAAGACTACAAGCTTGTATACTTTTGTCACCCATGTACTAAAGCTCGTCGTTTCTTCAGAGAATGTCAGCACCAGAAAATATAGTTTTTGATGAAACTGCAATAAGGGGGAAAAAAAGAGCATTAGAGGACTGAGAGGACTTTTCTAATCAATAGAAAACAACAGTAAATACAAAAAATTATTGAAATAAGAAACTGAGGACTGTAATTGATGAAAAGAACAGATATGAAGACTACAAATTTAGAAACTTATTCCAATAGACAAGGAATCTCTGGTTGTTGGAGATTTTGCCTTAGAAGACAGTGGAGGAGATCACAGATATTTCCAGTAGAACCAACCAGTTTCAGGTCTCCGTCCACAAATCTTAATCTATCCCCTGACCTTGGTCGATAACAGTAGAAGGCCTTATAAGAAACCAAACAACCATGTCTCTAGCCTACCTTCTCTATGATGCGCGATGGTGGAAGCGTGCGCACAAACCAAACGAGTCGTCGAGCAATGAGAGGAGAACAACTAACGAGCACAATTCACAAAGAGAACGACCAAAATCACACACAAACATAGGGATTTACGTGGTTTGGCAAATTACCTATGTTCACTGGGAGAGGATGGGGAGATTTCACTATATAGAGGAGAAAACAACGGGTTACAACTCTCACAAATACTCAAAATAACCCTAATCAAAGATCTCTCACTCCCTCACAATATTCTCCCTATCAAATTGCTCAAACAAATCCAAATTCTCTGATAAACCTCTCTCCTTAACCCTAAAAACGTGCCTTCAAATATATATACACAAACCCAAACAGATTAGGAAATAAGTTAGTGGCCTAATTACCCGATATCAGTCGACTGATCAATGTGCATCGGTCGATTGATAAGGATTCATCAGTCGACCGATCAGAACATCAATTTTGGACCCTGTAACGTGCACGTTCTCGGTCAAATGATCATGTTCGATTAGTCGACCGACCCGAGACTTTCCTATAGCTGCTGATTTTGCACGTTTTTCAACACTTTGAACAATTCGTCGCCATTTTCTACAATTCTCCATCTCGGCGTAGTGTTCCCAAAACTGAACCGACACCAACATGAGCACTAATGCGTCGTTTCTTCAAATCCGTCTAAACCAATGTGGTTGCCTACGTACCCTCTCTCCCATGGGATCAAGCCGCCTGTAGTTCATTCAAATTGCCTCGAAAGGTCTCAACAAGCACAAATCCGTAACAAGCTTCTACAATAATCGAACTTGTTAATCGGGACCACCTTCGTGAGCATATCTGTTGGATTATCTTTTGTGTGGATCTTCACAAGCTCCACATCCCCATCTTCAAGAACATCCTGAACGAAATGATAACGAACGTCAATATGCTTCGTCCTCGCATGGAAAACCTGATTCTTCGCCTAATAGATAGTACTCATGCTATCACAATGAATGATGACGGATCGCTGCGAAACACCAAGATCTTCCAAAAATCCTCAAAGCCAAATTGCCTCCTTAACAGCCTCCGCAATCGCCATATACTCTGCTTCCGTGTCGACAAAGCCATCGTGGACTGCAATGTGCATCTGCAACACACCGGCGCACAGGTTAAAGTGAACACACATCCTGTCGTTAACCGGCGTTTATCCAAATCTCTAGCATAGTCTGAATCAACATAACCAATACACAGCTACCCACTACTAGTGCCCCGCTCAAACACCAAACCAACATTGAGAGTACCTCGAATATACCTTAAAATTTGCCTCACAGCATCCCAATGACCCGGACCTGGGTTGTGCATGTATCATGTAACCATGCTAACTTCCAGTGATAAATCCGATCTCGTACATACCATGGCATACGTTAAACTTCCCACTACGCTCGAATATGGAGTCTTCGACATCAACTCTCTATCTTCAACTGTCTTTGATGAAAGGTCAGCTGAAAGTTTCAAATGGGCTCCCAAAGGTACACTGACTGTCTTTGTCTCCATACTCACATTGAACTATTATAGCACCTTCTTCAAATAAGCCATCTGTGTCAAACATATTCTACTCTTATCTATATCTCTGACAATCTCTATCCCCAACATGAGATTTGCTTCACCTAAATCATTTATATCAAACTCGCTCGAAAGTTGCATCTTTAACTCATCTATGACGGATTTGGAAATAGAAACAACCAACATATCATCGACATAAAGTAATAAATAAATGTATACAACTCTATGCAACTTGCGATAGTACACATAAGGATCAAACAGGCTCTTAATATACGGATGGCCAAGCATAAACCCATCGAACCGCTTATACCACAGTCTCGAAGATTGCTTCAACCCGTATAGCGATTTTTTTAAAATACACACCAATTTTTCCTTCACTATAGCTCAAAACCCCAATGGCTGAGTCATATAAATTTTTTCATCAAGATCACCATGAAGAAAAGCTATTTTCACATCCAAAAGATCCAATTACAAACCATACTGTGCTACCAAAGCTAGCAAGATCCGAATTGAAGAGTGCTTCACCACTGAAGAGAAAACCTCATTATAGTCAATGTTTTCTTCCTGTGCATAGCCTTTCGCTACCAACCTAGCTTTGAACCTCACTGGAGTACCCTGAATGCCGTCCTTCTTGGTATACACCCATTTACAATCAATTGCCTTCCGTCTCTTTGGAAGCTCGACAAGCTCTCATGTATCATTCTTCTGAAAAGACTCCATCTCCTCCATCTCCTCCTGCATAGCTTCCTACCACAAATCAATCTCTGAACTCTGTTCAGCCTTTCTGAATGTAGTAGGAACCAACTTATTGACATTATCCACCAGAAGTGCATATGCAACTACTATATCTGTATACCTCGCTTGCAACCGTATGTCTCTCCTGGGTCTCCGAAACGCAATAGAATTCTAAACCTTACCCATCGGTTCTTGATCCTGCTCTACTGAACCTGTATCCTTCAAATCATCACTATGCTAGCCTGGCGTCACCTCAGTCGGTATTCTAATGGATACAGTTCCATCTGGACATTGTGGAGCTGCATCAATCTCCACCATTTGCGACTTCTTCTCTGTCGAGGTGCTCTCCACCTAGTGAGATCTGGAAGGCTTCAAGAGCGAAGCCTCATCAAAAGTGACGTCTCTACTTAGCACAAACTTCTTATCAACTGGATCTCAAATCTTGTATCCTTTAACACCACACTTGAATCCCACAAATATGACCTTCCTAGCTCGAGATTCTAATTTATCAGTCTTCACATGATAAAATACTGGGCACCTAAAACCTTGAGCTGATTATAGTTATATGCTGGCTCTCCCGACCACATCTTCATAGGAGTTTTCCCCTCTATAGGCAGCCTATTAATGAGGTGGCTCGCATATGAAAATACCTCAGCCCAAAAGATCTTCTCCACATCACTGTGCGATAACAAATATTGGACATTCTCTAGTAAAGACCGATTCAATCTCTGTGTCACACCATTCTACTACGGCGTGTGACTAACTGTGAAGTGTCTCTCTATGCCCTCGTCTCGGCATAGCTACTGAAAGGGATCTGAAGTATACTCTCCACTGTTATTGGATCTCAACGTCTTGATCTTTCTCCCTGTCTGTAGTTCCAATCTTCTCTTTTACTCCACAAATATCTCTAGGACTTTACTTTTCTTTGCCATGGTGTACACCCAACAATGCCCAGAATAATCATCCATAAATGTGACGAACTAATATCGACCACCAAGTGATGCCGTCTTGGTGGGACCCCAAACATCCGTGTGCACGTAGTCCAAGATGATTCTCGTCCTATGAACGGTTGTCCCCAACTTCACTTTAGTCTTCTTTCTAAGAATACAGTGCTCATAGAATTCAATCTTCTCACTCTTGGCTCCCTTCAATAACCCCTGCTTGCACAATACCTATAATGATAATTTTTCTGTGTACCACAATCTATAGTACCAAAGTCTGCTCACATCCACCTTTAAAATTGCTGAAGCTACCTGGCCAATCTCTGTGCTTTTCTTCAGATAATAAAAATTTTTACTGTAGATCGCCTTCATCAATACCAAAGATCCATTAATAACTTTTTCTTCGGCGTTCTCAAAAGTCACCTTGAATCCTTTTGCCTCTAAAGCTTCAACATAAATAAGATTCTTCTTCAGCTGAGAAACAAATCTCAGTTCATTCAACTCTCGAACAACTCCATCATGCATCCGAATCCTGACAGTACATATCCCAAAAATGCCATAGGACTGATCATTTCCCATGACCACACCCCCATTGAGCTTCTCAAAAGATACAAATCAATCTCTCCGAGGAGTCACATGATAAGTAGCACTAAAACCCAGCATCCAATCTAATGCATTAGCATGCTTAACCTCTAGAGTAATCAATAGAGAAAAGCATGAATCATCTGAATCATCACCATCTTTAGCAACATTCACCTCGCTGGCCTTCGGCCCCTTCTTCTTGTTATTCTCCTTCTTTTTGAGCTTCGGGCAATCCCTCTTCCAATGTCCTTATTCTTTGCAAAAGGCACACTAGTTCTTTGAAATCTGATAGTGGCCTCTAGACTATGACCTGCCTCGATTACCACTTCTCGGATAGATACTCATTTCTCTCGTCGACAAGACCTCTCCTGAAGTGCTAGCTCTGGAAGACTCTTTATCCTTCCTCCTCAAATTAAAATTCGTCAATGAATTAGTCACGTCACTATAGGTGATGGAAGATCTATTATTCAACAATGTGAGCACGAAGGTATCATACTCCTCATCGAGTAATGAGTCTAATAAAATAATCGCCTTGTACTCATCTGATATCTTCTCATCCACATTTGCCAAGTCTGACAATAACTTTGTATAGTTGTTCACATGATCTGCAAGTGAGGTACCCATTGATATCTGGAATCTGAATAATTTTTATAGCAAGTATAACCGAATCTCAACACTCTTCGTAAGATACTTGCTGTTAAAAATCTCCCACATCTTCATCACAGACGTCACACCGATAACATCGTACTTCAACTCTTGTTCCAAACAAGATCTAATCACCCCACAAACATTCCAATTCATCATGTTCTATATTTCCTCATCATACTTCGGTGGCCTCTCATGAGTCATAATAGTCTCTTTCAAAATTTGAGTATTCAATGCATCTTGCACATCACTCATCCACAACCCAAAGTTGATCTTATCGTCATACTTCACAATACTAATCTTCGTATTCTAAAGTGCAACCTAAACTGTACTCATCGTAGCTTGCTACTTTCACCACTATCTCCTACCATTGCTTGCAAACTCTGAATTGTAGAGGAAAGATTCGAACTTGATAGATTTGTGAAATTACCTGACTTGAACCCTAGATTGGATTCCAAACAAACTTCCAACCACACGAGGAAGGAGAGATCTCAACGGCAACTCCGCAACGTTATCTCCACCGAAGCCTAAAACTCAAAGATCCAAGCTTCCAACATCGAATTTCCTCCACCTAAAATAAACCCTAGGTCTGAAATCCTAGAGCTTTGATACCAATTGTTGCGCGATGACGGAAGCGTGCACACAAACCAAACAAGTCATCGAGCAATGAGAGGAGAACAACTAACGAGCATAATTCACAAAGAGAACGACCAAAATCACACACAAACACAAAGATTACGTATTTCGGCAAATTGCCTACATCTACGGGGAGAGCATGGAAAGATTTTACTATATGGAGGAGAAACAATGGTTACAACTCTCATAAATACTCAAAATAACCCTAACCAAAGATCTCTCACTCCCTTCAAATATATATACACAAACCCAAACATATTAGGTATTAAGTTAGCGGCCCAATTATCCGATATTAGTCGAGTGATGGTCCCTTGTCAGTCAACTGATCAATGTGCATCGCTCGACTGATAAGGGTCTATCAGTCGACCGACCAGAACACCAATTTCGGATCCTATAACGTGCACATTGTCGGTCGACTGATCATGTTCGATCAGTCAACAGACCCAAGACTTTCCTGTAGCTGCTGGTTTTACACGTTTTTCAACACTTTGAACAATTCGTCATCTTTTTCTACACCCTAGTTTAAATGGAATACGAACTTCTTTCTCATGATAAGACTTAACTTCCAATCATGATAATATTTTAATACTGTAGACTACATGAAATTACAAAGAATCGGAGATACAATCCTAACATGTTTTAGTGCACAAGCAGCAAAACGATAAGCAAAAGACTTATTAGGATAAACTTTGAAGTTACAATTGGCAAAAACAATAACGAGGAATTTCACCTTTTAAAGGATTATTTTAAAGTTGCTAACGAAATTGATTCTGAATTTGATGACATGAACAAGTGCTTTAGCAGATTTAAAAAAAACTAACGACTACAAATTATAATAGCGTAAAGTATGACAAAGAGCTACTCCAAATCATAGCTGAGTGGGGAAAGAAAATCAAATAGAAATAGAGTAAAACAAAAATCTGATAAATGTTTGTATGAATTGTATAACACATTTCCTACTGCAATTAATGGTTGAATAAATTTGGGCAATTTTTTTTTTCTTTCTTGTTTTTGAACTATAATAGAAACGGAAGTCAGTCCTAGTTTGTTAAAAGATCATTATCTACTGCACATAATCATATGATTTTGATGCATCTATGTTTTTATCTATGTAGACTTACTGAAAAGTCTCTTTATCTATATGAAAATTAAAACTTTTAATATAGTTAATGTGTCCATTACTTCTACAAGTAGATGTACAGCCGTTGGCTGTACAATGAAAGTTAAATAAACTGAAAACACAATATGTCTAAGTAATAAAAAGAATAAATATTTGGCATAAGAAAAATAAAGAAATTGATGAATTTCAAATTTTCTTTCTTTCTCATCAACTAAAGGTATCATAATGGTATAACTAACTGTGAACACGGGGTTCGGGGGGCCCACCCACGTGGGACTTCTTTCGTGGACGCCTGCACTCGATACCGTGCCGCCTGCGCTTGCGTGCTCACGCACACAAGGTCAGCTCGCCCGCCCGCTTCGAGCCCAGCGCCCGCGTGCGCCCACGTCGCCCGCGCCCACGTCGACGTCACATCGAGCTCGTGCTCGAGCTTCTTCCCACGTATGCGCTCCCCTGCTTCCAGCGTGTTCTTCCCGCCCGCCTATTTTCTGCTTTGCCCTATTCCTCTCCTATAAATAAGAGTGGTTGTGTAGTGGGGAAAATGGTGTGTGGGTTGTGTAGAGTTCTTTTGGGAGAAAAGAAAGAGAGGAAGAGAGAACTTGTATAAGTTTGGAATTTTTTCTTCATAGTGAAACCCCCTCCCGTGGACATAGGCTAGTTAGCCGAACCACATAAATCTCGTGTTTGTATTTGTCTTACCTGTGAGTTGCCATAGCTTGTAGGTTCCCTCGATATTTTAGTCCTAGAACTAATGAGAGGAAGAGTGTATATTTCACTTTGATGAAATACATCACTTTCGATTCTTGTTTCCTTTGAGAAATAAGAATTTCACTATCTATTCTTATTTTCTTTGAGAAACAAGAATATAGAGGTTGACTTGTGCTTTTGTGACAACAAAAGCTAAGGCTATCTCTCAGGTGATATTGCTTTCGCGGCGTGAGGGCGTAACTCTACGACCCAATAATTGGTATCAGAGCACTTATTCAGATTGGCGGTGGTCAAGCTACTAATCTGAGGTGGTGCTTGACTATTGTGTGGTGAACATAAAAAAATTGTTAAAAGTTTCTGAGAGAAGCATATTTATATAATACAAGTGGAAAATGGCTTCTACAAGTAAAATAAGTAAAGTTAGAAAATACGAGATTAAAAAATTCAATGGGAAAAATAATTTTTCCTATTGGAGGATGTAGATAAAAAATTCGCTGATTTCGCAAAAATTGCACAAGGTTTTGGCTGAAAAAGAGAAGAACAAAAATATGTCTGATGAGGATTGGGATGAGCTGGATCTGGAAGCACGGGCGTCGATTATCCTTTACCTTGAAAGGGATGTAACTTTCTTGGTGGACGGGGAGGAAACGGTTGCGGACGTGTGGTTGAAGTTAGAAAGCACCTTCATGATGAAGAGTCTAACGAACCGGATCTATTTAAAATCCAAATTATATACTTGCAAGATGGAGGAGGGTTCATCAATCCGGGAATATATCAACAAGTTCGATAGGATCTTATCGGATTTGAAAGACATTGATGTGACAGTGGAAGACGAGGATTACGCACTTCTACTACTTCTATCTCTGCCGAAGTCTTATGAGAATCTGGTTCAAACACTGATGCTTATGGGCGACAGTTTGTCGATTGATGAGACTAGAACGGTGCTTCTAACGGATGATCTTTGAAAAATTACAACTAGTGATATAGCCACTGGTGGTAACAAGGCACAAGCTCAGGGACTGTTTGCTAGAGGAAGAGGCAATGAGCGAGAAAAATGTAAGAGAGGAAAGTCTAGATCTAAATCGAGACCTCTTACGGGACGAGCATGTTTCAAATACGGTAAAGTTAGGCATTTCAAGGTCGATTGTCCTAACAAGAGAGTAGGTGGGAAGAAGAGCAACAACATGACTGAAAGACGAGAAGGCAAGGAAGAGGCGAGCTACGCTTCAGGAGAAGGGAGCGATAAGGAATGCTATGTCGTCACGGGTGGCTAGGATACCTCCGGGAAGTGGATTCTTGATTCTGGTTGCTCTTACCATATGTGTCCAAATAGAAAGTGGTTTACTACCTACAGGAGCATTGATGGTGGAACCGTATTGATGGGAAACAACCATGCTTGTAAAACGGTGGGGCTAGACGATATCAAGATCAAGATGCATGATGGAGTAGTTTGAACCTTGATGAATGTAAGGCACGTTCCTGACTTGCGAAAAAATCTTATTTCAGTTGGTGCTTTGGACTTCGGGGGTTGTAAGATTGTAACAAAGAACGGAGTGAAGAGAGTTGTTCGAGGTTCCCTAACAGTGATGAAGGGTGTTCGTCACGGAAATCTATATAATCTCTCGGGTACGACGGTGACGGGAGATGCAGCAGTTGGAGCTGAAAGAAGTGGTGGAAACCCATGTGAGCACACACGGTTATGGCATAGGCGGTTTGGTCACATGTCAGAGAAGGGTCTGGATCTGCTTGGTAAAGAGGATTTGCTAAAGAATCTAAAGAAACCTTGCATGGATTTTTACGAGGATTGTGTGTATGGAAAGGTGCACAGGATCCAGTTTCTGAGGAGCAATCACAAGAGCAGAGGGATACTAGATTATGTGCACACGGATGTTTAGGGTCCAGCTTCGATAACTTCTAAGGGTGGTTCCAGATATTTTGTCTCATTCATAGATGATCATTCTAGGTATGCTTGGATTTATTTTTTGAAGCATAAGAATGATGTATTTGAGACATTCAAGAAGTGGAAGGCGATGGTTGAGAACAGGACAGGAAAGAAATTAAAGACGCTGAGATCTGACAGCGGTATAGAGTACACAGATGGTACCTTCAAGGAGTTCTGTGATCAGGAGGGCATTGCTAAACACTGGATAGTAAGATCTACACCACAGCAGAATGGGGTCACGAAGAGACTGAACCGAACACTACGGGAGAAAGCAGTGAGTATGCGATCATATGTTGGTTTGGGCAAAGAATGGTGGACAGAGTCGATTGCTACAGCTTGCTATATTATGGATCAATCTCCACATTCGACATTAGACGGTGATACACCCTATCGGGTGTGGTCAGGGGAGCATGTAGATTATGAGAGGCTTCGGATTTTCGGGTGTACCGCCTACTATCACGTCAACGAGGGAAAGCTTGACGCGAGGGCCAAGAAGGTAATTTTCTTGGGGTATGCAAAGGGCGTAAAAGGCAACCGCCTTTGGTGTATAGAAGATTCAAAGTTCGTGATCAGCAGGGACATTACCTTTGATGAGAAGTCCATGATTGCTAAGGTGCCCAAGGATGGTAGTATTGAGACTGTTGGGACTTCCAAGTCCCAGGTTATTAAGATAGAACCTAAAGACCAACCAGGTTCTAGTCATGTTTAAGTAAGAAATCAGGTAGATGATGAGCTTGAGCAGGAGGAGGTTCAGCAAGAGAATACACAGGCACTACAACAACAGCAGGTCAAGGATAGCTTTGTGTCCACTAGGCCAAGGCGAGCATACAAGCAGGTACAGAAGTTGAGGGCTGATCCACCATTGAAGCACTATGGGCATGTTAATTTGGTTGAGTATGTACTCTCGGTGGAGGAAGATGAGCCGGTCTCCTTCAAGGAAGCTATTCAGGATAGAGATAGCGAGAGTTGGTTGGCTGCGATGAAGGAGGAGATGGAATCTCTCCGGAAGAACCAAACATGGGAGGTGGTCCCATTGCCCTTAGGAAAGAAAGCTATAAGTTGTAAGTAGCTGTATAAAAGAAAGGAATATCCTTTAGAGCTCGATGGTACGAGGTACAAGGCGAGGCTAGTGGCTAAGGGGTTTGCACAAAGAGAGGGTGTGGATTATAATGAGATATTTTCTCCAGTGGTGAAACACACTTCTATTCGGGTGCTATTGAGTATTGTTGCTCATGGTGATCTTGAGCTGGAACAACTCAACGTCAAAACGGCTTTCTTGCATGGAGACTTGGATGAAGAGATCTATATGAATCAACCGGAGGGCTATAAGGTTGAGGATAAGGAGCATCATGTATGTCGCTTGAGGAAGTCACTCTATGGATTGAAGCAATCTCCTCGGCAGTGGTACAAGCGATTTGACTCCTTCATGCTGAAGCATGAGTTTTCCCGAAGTGACTATGATTGTTGTGTTTATATTCGGAAGCTTCGTGGAGGTGATTATATCTATCTTCTTTTGTATGTGGATGACATGCTTATTGCTTTTAAGAGCAGGATGGAGATAGATAGGCTGAAATCTTAACCTGGTAAAGAGTTCGAGATGAAGGACATGGGCACTGCAAGAAAAATACTGGGTATGGAGATTAGAAGAGAGCGGACGAATCGGCGATTGTTCTTGAGTCAGAAGGGCTACATAGAGCAGGTGATCGTAAGGTTCGGGATGCAAAGTGCAAAGTCGGTGGCGACTCTATTGGCTCCACAATTCAGGCTCTCAGGTAAACAATCTCCCACTACAGCGGAAGATAAGACACACATGGAGCGTGTTCACTATGCTAGTACAGTTGGCAATTTGATGTACGTAATGGTGTGTACCCGCCCTGATATTTCACAGGTGGTTAGTGTGGTCAGTAGGTTCATGGCGAATCCGGGAAAGACGCACTGGGAAACGGTGAAGTGGGTCCTAAGGTACTTGAAAGGTACCACGGATACGGGTCTGTGTTTTGGTGGAGATACATGTCAGGTCGACGGGTATGTGAACTCAGATTATGCGGGCGATCTAGATAGACGGCGATCTACTACTGGTTATGTATTCAGGATACATGGAGCTCCAGTTAGTTGGCAATCTATGTTACAGGCTACAGTGGTACTTTCTACAACATAAGCTGAGTACATGGCTATGGCGGAGGGAGTTAAGGAAGCATTGTGGCTGTGGGGTCTTCTAGAAGATTTGGGGATTGAGTAGGAGAGCGTGAACCTGTGGTGCGACAGTCAGAGTGCGATTCACTTAGCGAAAAATCAAGTTCACCATGCTCGTACCAAGCATATCGACGTCAGGTATCATTTTTGTGCGGGATGTCATAGAGGAAGGCGATATTTCTCTCATGAAGGTGCATACAAATGAGAATCTCGCGGACATGTTAACCAAGGTGGTCACAGGTAGCAAGTTTAAGCATTGCTTGGACTTGCTTCATATCAGCCAGTGTTGATTTGCCCAAGAGGACATAGCCCTGCGGGGCGGTGATGGAGGTAAGGTGGAGACTATGTTGGAGAATAATTACAGAAGTACGGTTAGCTTGATCCCGATGGAGGGTACGTAGGCAGTCGCGGAATAGTGACGCAGCTGGTTTGGCCTGGTGTGGCCTAGATCTCTCTGGTTTGGCCTGGTTGGCCTGTATCTCTCTGGTGGAGTTCGTGGGGTTCTTCTGGTGTTCGTCCAAAATTTAAGGTTTATCAAATGATGTACGAGGTGGAGAATTATGAACACGGGGTTCGGGGGGCCCACCCACGTGGGACTTCTTTCGTGGACGCCTACACTCGATATCGCGCCGCCTGCGCTTGCGTGCGCGTGCACACAAGGTCAGCTCGTCTGCCCACTTCGAGCCCAGCGCCCGCGTGCGCCCATGTCGCCCGCGCCCACGTCGACATCACATCGAGCTCGTGCTCGAGCTTCTTCCCACGCGCGCGCTCCCCTGCTTCCCGCGTGTTCTTCCCGCCCGCCTATTTTCTGCTTTGCCCCATTCCTCTCCTATAAATAGGAGTGGTTGTGTAGTGGGAAAAATGGTGTGTGGGTTGTGTGAGTTCTTTTGGGAGAAAAGAAAGAGAAGAAGAGAGAACTTGTATAAGTTTGGTATTTTCCTTCATAGTGAAACCCCTTCCCGTGGACGTAGGCTAGTTAGCCGAACCACGTAAATCTCGTGTTTGTATTTGTCTTATCTGTGAGTTGTCATAGCTTGTAGGTTCCCTCGACATTTCAGTCTTAGAACTAATGAGAGGAAGAGTGTATATTTCACTTTGATGAAATATATCACTTTCGATTCTTGTTTCCTTTGAGAAATAAGAATTTCACTATCTATTCTAGTTTCCTTTGAGAAACAAGAATATAGAGGTTGACTTGTGCTTTTGTGACAACAAAAGCCAGGGCTATCTCTCAGGTGATATCGTTTTCGCGGCGTGAGGGCGTGACTCTACGCCCCAACACTAACGACAGTAGATCCCATTTGTTATTTACAAAATAATGACTATGTTCAGAGCGATAATTAGCAAAATTATCAAGAAGAAAAGAAGAAACTATTTCAGAAAACGGCAAAAATGAATAAGATGAGAAAAGAAGAAAATAAAAATATTGCTGCACAAGAAAAAAAATAAATAACAGTGAAAATTATGTGAATTATGTGAAAAAAAGAGAAAGAAGAAGAGATTCACCGTGAAAATTCGTTAGACGCGTTTGTGTGGAGAAAAAGAAGGAGAAGTGAAGAAGTAGTCAGAATAAATTGAATGGCCATCATTATTGGATGTAGAAATTTGATAATTCAATTCCAGTGCAACCAAGAGTTATACAAAGCTGTCTAAGCTTTTTAAATTATATAATGTAATTAGTAGAAAGAAAGTTAGAAATTTGACTATTTTGTCCAAGCACTTATATACTGATGCCAGTATATATCTCTGTACGTAGTCAATGGTTTGACAAATAGAATTTATGAATACCAGTTTGTAGTTGATTTGTTAGAAATCTTTCAGGCCCACTATAACTACAAACAAAAAATTATTAAATTAAGAAGGAAAAGGAGAGAACAAAACCCAATAAAAGCTCTAAGTGCTATTAATCTAATTTAATGTCGTCACTGAGAAAATTACTTCTACATGATTTACAGAAAAAATTCTTATCTCAAACTTAAAAGTAGAATTCGCAATTAAAATCACGGGTGTTAAAAAATAAAACATTGAAGATAATTTCTTAAAATTTTCCATTAAACTAAATGACAAGAGCAAATCTTTGATAAAACAAAAACATGGGCAAATTTCTACAGTGAGATATTATTTTCAATTCTAAACCCTCCATAACCCATCAAAATATATTACATGCAGAGCCCAAAGTAACAGCTTTGAGGAATACATGCACTGAAAAAAAATATCACGGAATTAAAACATAAACGTAGTAATTTTCAATAAACCCATGAAGGGAAAAACATCAAAAGTTGTTTTGAAGTGAAAACCAGAATCAACAATTATGTATAAATATCATAATTTAACAAATAAAGAAACTTGGTTATCAACATAAAAAAGCAAAACCGATGAAATAAGGTTTTAATTAAAATGATTCGTACCTTGAAGTATCTAGACACCTCTGTTCTCTTCTTCCTTCTACTTTCAAGAGGCCCAAGCGGGTATAAAAGTATAATTTATTGTTGAAGACCATCTGAAGAGAACTTAAAAGTTAAATACAAATTTTGAATTTTGTTTTAATATTTTCAGCCTTGCAACCGGCAATGACCGGTTTGGATTATTCTCAAAGGCATAATAGACGTGCTTAGCAGGTCAGCGGCTGTGAATTTATTCATAAGCGGAATTCGTGATAAATACAATTTAGTATTTAAGATAACTCTTAATCATAGGTGTACAGTAGTCTGTTGTGCGTTTGATTTTAATTGTTGGACATATTAGAAACGGATATCAGATCAAAACAAGGCTCTGATGTGAAACTAATTATCAGAATCTGGGGTTACTTTTCTTTGTTTTTTTTCTTCTCCAAAATTTTCAGGAGGTAATTCAGTGAAGATTATAGCAAATTTCATCTACTTTTAACTTTCAATCGAAGCAAATACAGAAATTTGGTTGGAAATCAACTCTGAACGTAATTCTTGGTGTGGGATCCACTTGTCCAATGAATTTATGAGAATCCCATAACTGGGCCTATTATACCAAGAAGATAAATAGAGTCATATTTTTTTTAAGAAAAACATCTTAGGGACCCAAAAACATGAGATCTTATATGGAACATATGAGGTGCCAGCTCCCTTTTTCATGATGCACTGATCATGAACAACATGCATCATGGGAAAGGGAGCCGACATCTCACCTGTCTCATGTAGGGTCCCATATTTTTGGGTCCCTATAGCATCACTCTTTTTTAAATTGCGTGGTCGCTTTACCAATAAAGCATTCTTAAAAACACAATGATTTTCAGAAATGCCTCAGAATAAGCAACGATTACTTTATAAAGTATACACAAAGCCTAAAATAAGAAGGCTAAATATCATAAAACCTTCCTCAACTTTGGACGATTATCAGATGACCCCCCACAACTTTCACAATATCAGAACATCCCCTTTAAGCATACGGATTATAAGAAAACCCGCCTTTTACTCTAATATTTTATTAGGAAACCCCCTTTAAATTTTATAATTTATCAGAAAACCCCCCACAAAAGCGTCATTCTAAGAGGAGTTTTCTAATAAAATCTCAAAGTTCATTAATGATTTTCTAATAACCCATAAATTTAAGGAGGCTTTTCAAATATTTTCAAAGTTATGGAGGGTTATCAGATAATCGTCCAAAGTTAAGAGGATTTTTTTATAGTTACCTAATGAGAATAATTGCTATCTCGTTTTGTTGCTCAACTCTACAAGAAAATGATACTTTTATGTAAATTAGCAAGTTGGTGACAAGTATTTGTTGAAAATTTTAAGTTAGGCTAGTTGAACAAAATTTGAAAACCATTTGCTTGGATACCTATTTTTAGCCATATCTATGGATGACACTAAATCTTTGATTTTGAGAAATTATACTGAATTTAATACTTAATCATTACAGATAGGTGGAGTTGGTGAGTTTTGTAAGCTAATTAACCTAGATTGGCGTTGAATTAAAAGGTTGAAAGCTAACCTACAACTCTTCTACACTAGGGGGTTTGGTTTCCTCATTTTATAGAAAAAGTTTTAGGAAAAGATCTAACAATGGCAATTTTATAATTAAAAGTTTTCTATAGTTTTCTTTAAACTATGTTTGGTTAAAAAAAGTTTATAGAAATATTTTCTATAAAGTAGGGAAAAGTACCACATTTTATAGAAATCAACTTCTTCTCAGAATGAGAAAAAAATAGAGAGAAAAAAGTTTATAGAAATATTTTCTATAAAGTAGGGAAAAGTACCACATTTCACTTCTCAACTTATTTTTTATAAAGTTAATTTTTTGTCTCTTTTTGTATTTTGAATCCAAACAAAGAAAAAGTAAAAAATAAGAAAACACAACTTTTTGGATTTCTATAAACTTCTCCTATAATTTTTTATAGAAATACATAGAAATCAATTTTTGGATACTTTTCCTTTTCCTTTTATTTATAAAAACTGAACCAAACAACCCCTAATAGATCCTAAGAGTGGATAGTCAAATTTCACTTTTGACCGTGTTTTATGATAATTTAGATTAACTTAAAGAAGGTATGAGTTCTTGTTGTCGCATTCGCCTCTTTCTTCAAGATTATTTCAACCGAAGAATAAGCAAGAAAGGCATGTCTGAGATTGAAATGGACGCCATTGAAAAAGGAGCATGAGATTGAGACATACGTTTAATTACTTGGAGAACAGGAAGTTATCATTTCATCATCACCACCATCATAAAATTTGATTAGTAAAGAAAGAAATACTCTTATGTGCTGGTGTTGACCTCATAATCACGTAGGGTTTAGGGCACACCATAGACATTGGTCACCGCAAGCTATAGATTTTTTTGCTGGCATTCACCTCTTTAATTGCGAACAGACCCCTGTAGCATCATGCAGTTGCAAAGAGACCTTCTGTAATTCTATTTGTTGCAAAGAGACTATTTATAGTTCTACTTGTTGCTAATAAATCTCTCTAATATTGGCCCAAGTATGATTACACCTCTTAGTGAACTTTTTTGACTCTTAAAAAAATAAAAAATAGCAATTGGGTGCCTATCCTCACCAATAAAATAATAAATGGTCTATCCGGCTCCTCAATCATTTTAATGAATTTTAAGAACAAAAAAAAGTCACTCACAAAGTTAATTTGCAGCAAGTAAAATTATAGGGGCCAATTCACATATGTGGAGTTCCTTTGCAATTGGGTGATACTGAGAGATCTGTCCGCAATTAACTTCTTTTAATTTATTAGTATAGTGCATGTGCAATGCACGTGATCATACTTGTTTTATGTTCCAAATTTTCTATGGTTTAGGCTTCATTTGGATATCATGGTGTTTTCCTTGTTGTGTTTTTGTTAAAAAACACCATGGTATTGTGTTTTTCCCTTAATTTATTTTCAAAACACCATGTTAAGTATTTTTGGCCAACACTAGTTTGACTCATTATAACATTAGTATTAAACATATTGTTAATATATTATATATTAATTATAATAAATATATTATAAATAAAATGTTATAATATTTTGTTTATATTATTATAGTATTATAAGTATTAAATGTAATGCAATATAATATTGTATAATGTATTATAATATTATATTGTACTTTAATGAGTTATATTATATTATAATTATTATTATATTTTAATTATAACATAATATTTTCAAATAATTATATATTTAATTATTTTGGTATATGAATTTGTTATTATTTTATATTATATTACTATTTTTATAATAATATTATTTTATTAGTAATATAATATAATAATATTATTAATATAATATAATATAATATTATTATTCATATAATATAATATTATTAATAATGTTAATATTATGTTATTACAAGTATGTTATTAATAAATTAATAAATTATAAATATTTTTATATTATATAATATATTATAGTTTCTAATATGTTAGAGTGTATTAATAGTACTTTAATAATATATTAGTATTTATAATATAAATAAATATTATTATATTATGAATATATTATTTTTACATTAACATTTTTTAGCAATAAATTATTTTATTATTAAAAGATTTTACTTTATAATAAATTAAATTATTTATTACATAATATATTAATATTTTATATACTATATGACATTTACTATATAATATGTTATTATAATATTGTTATTATATTGTTATGTTATTATTAAATGTGTTACTATTTTATAATATTTTATAATTATTCATTTATTAAAATTTATTTATTAAAAAGTTAATAATATTATAGCGATTATACTATTGTATAGTATATTATTATATCATTATTATATTATTATTTACTATTATTAACTTTTTATTATTTTTATTACTTTATTTATATTTTATTATTATTTATTTATTATATAATACATTATTAATATATTAAATATTAGTATTTAATATGTTATTATATTATTATATAAGATATTTTATTTATTATATTTTTATATTATTTAATAAATATTACTAATATATTAAATTAACTATAATATAGTGTTGTATAGTATAGTATAATATAATAAGCATGTTGATAATAACTCTATATTAATTACATTTAATATATTGTAGGCGTATAAAATTGCCTATAGGTCCCTTATCACAGCTCGACGACGCCAATTCAACAAACGGACCATCGAGCGACGTATCCAAGCACGACCGTTATCCCGCCAACGCCGAAGCCAAGCCATACGCAACGGAGCAGGTTAACGAGGCGACGAAGCCAACAAATCGTACCCAAGCATTGGAATGCATCCACTCGCACGCGGAATCAAACCAACGTTTCGGGAATCACCGAGTCATCTAAACAAGAGCGAACTCGGTGATACAACGATCGAATCAAGATCAATTCCGGACTCGAACTCAGAAACGGATTAACTGCCATATTTGGAATCAAGTCAACAAGTCGATTCCAGATCAAGTCAACC
>BQKN01064335.1:516933-540197 GCA_022839385.1 Asparagus kiusianus
GAAAGTCCAAATAAGGTAATTCGCTCTCAGAAGGAAACGTTGTCATCTGATAATGATAACGTTATACCTGAGAAATCGTTCCAACACACGATAGGTTACTCCGATCAAATTGACGAGTTGTACTATCGTGCTGGGGGTACGAGCAAATCCAGAAAGAGGAGCCCTCGAAGGCTCGAAACGCAATGTCCTTGTTCGAAGCTCATTCGAGCGGTACTCTCTGAGTGCAACTGCGTCAAGGCAGTCCCTGAGAGAATCTCTGTATTTGAAAGGCTCAGCACTAAAACGCCAAAGCCAAGGCCTACGCGTTCCCGACGAAGGAGAGCGGTGGTTGAAGACGGAGAATTCCCGAAGGTCACCGCTAATATGACCAACAAGGGGACATTGGCACGGGATGATCTCGAGTCAATTCTGGGAGCATCTCGGCGTTTAACCCGTTTGCAGTCTGGAGCCATCTCACGAAGGACGTATGGGAGGGTTCAGATAAGACCACCCTCAGAAGATGAGGAATCGGATGCTTGCTCTGCGGTTGCATCTGACAACACTGTATCCAGCGAAGGAGAACCCCGCGAGTCATTCATGATAAGCGCGGAACAAGTGGCCAAGATGCTTGAAGAAGCTATGGCCAAACAACAGGAGACCTTCAGGCTCGAGATGCAGATGGCCATGCCGACCATGAGGGAGATGCACGAGCAGCAAATCCAGGCACTGAGGAACCAGCAAGGCGAACCAAGCCACCGTAATCAAGTTGTTCAAGAAGTTGAGCATACGGATACGGATGAAACTCGCAATGCCGATGACCCTCCCACCAACGCAGGGGGTGGTAATGAGGATGCCAACGAAGATACAGGTGAAAACTTGAAGATCAAAAGCCTCGAGAGCAAAATCAATACCTTGATGTTAGCTCAAGAGGTGAAGAAAACGGGCATTCCTTGTCCATACCCAAGGGAGTGGGATTCAATCCCCTATCCGGCGAAGTTTAGTCTAATCAACTTCACGCCGTTCGATGGGAAAGGTTCCCCCACTCAGCATTTGATTTATTTCAAATCGCACCTGGGTGTTATCTCCGGCAATGAGCCTCTGATGGTGCGGTCATTCGTTGGCACTCTTCGTGGAGCCGCCTTCGATTGGTACCGCCGCCTCAAGCCAGGTAGCGTGAGCAGCTGGGACGATATGGAGACCATGTTCCTCACCAATTTCTTCGACGACGACACCGAGATATCCATCGGAACGTTGCTCGACGAGAAACAAAAGGACGGGGAGTTAGTCGAAACCTTCGTCAAAAGGTTCCGGAACAAAGCGTTGAATTGCAGGGACCCGATCACGGAGGAGTTCATTCTCCAGACCTACCACAACAATCTTTCGTTGGATATGTTGGAAGCAATGGGAACAGCGTCGTCCAACACTTGGAAAGATTTGAAGGTTCGAGGGGAGCAAGCCGAACGATTCCTCCGAAGGAAGAAGGCCGAGAGAAGTCAATCAACAACTAATCCTCCAAACTCGAACTTTGCCTCCCGTGGTAAGGGTAAAACACCTGCAGCAGCTGTTGATGCCAATCAAACGTCGCAACAGCAGTCCCGGAGACAACAGAAAACTTCGGATCAGAGGCCTCAAAAAGAGTACTCCTTCAAGGACGAAGATGTTCCAGCCATCTTCAAATCCCTCCTTGACAATAACAAGATCAAGCTTCCACCGATCACGAATCAGGAGGAAGCTGACAACACTGCGGATCCGAAGTACTGCGCATACCACAGGAGGATCCTTCATCCCACTAAGGCCTGCTTTACTCTGAAGAACAGTATCCAGACCTTGGTTGAAGCCGGCGTCATAACACTGGAGTAAGCCAGTCAAGAACGGCGAAACTCCAGTAGGTGCACGAGTATAAACTGTATCCCAGAAACTCCGACCGGTATAAGAGTATAAACTGCTTCCTGAAACTCCAAAGAGTATACGAGTATAAACTGTTCCTCAATCCTCCGACCGGTATAAGAGGTTAAACTGCTCCCTGATACTCCAATAGGTATAAGAGTCTAAACTATTTCCTTTCTTCCACGGGAAGTTCCTGGAGAGTGCCATGCGTGGTATTCTTAAGGATAACCCGATCATGCGGTTAATGCAACAATAAACCCAGTTTTGCAAAGAAAGCTGGGGGTGGATAATTCATGTAGCGGGAAGTTCCCGGAAGAATGTTAAATGTAATATTCTTAGGGATAACTCGGTCATGATGAATAAAGTGATAAACACTAAACTCTTAATTTCTGAACACTCTTTTGCTGAGATGAAAGCCAGTCACTTCGTTGGATCGCTTTTCCCTCACAAAACTTTCAGTGGTGTTTGATGACTCATAGTCTCCACCACACAATTCCCACTTGGTCAAATCTATAAAAGTTAGGACCAAAGCCAAATTCCCCTCTCGATTCCTTCCAATGAACGAGAGGTCTACTTTCAAATCGAGCGATCAAACCTTCCTACGGTCAGGATCATCTCAAATCTCCCTTGGTCAAACCTATAAAAGTTAGGGCCAAAGCCAGATTCCCCTCTCGATTCCTTCTATGAACGAGAGGTCCACTTTCAATTTGAGCAATCAAACCTATAAAAGTTAGGGTTGCTTGAATCTTTTCGATTCTCGGAGTGGAGATCCCACTTCTAGTTTCACCTTTCTGGATTCTGGGGGTGGAGATCTCATCCCGAGTCTCCTTCACATTTGAAGATAGAATGTAAAATTCTTCCTCTTCAGCTTTGGGAGATAGAATATAAAATTCTTCCTCTCCCGCATCGGGTTCGTCTTTGCCCCAAGAAAAGACACCACCTTTTCAATCCTCAAAATCCGTGCCTCACCGGTACGGGGAATTTTATCCCGAATCCTAAGCAGGGATAAGCCTGCGCTTAACACGCGTTGCCGGTTAGTCCTTGACCGTTAAAAAGGACAAGCCCACATATTCCACATTGTGGCAGGTCGTTATTAATAACGCCATAATCCGTGCTTCACACGTACGGGGTATTTTATCCTGAAACCTAAGTAAGGATAAGTCGATGCCTAACACGCATCGCCGGTTAGTTCTTGACCGTTTAAAAAGAACACTCGTCCACATATTCAACATTGTGGCAGGTTGTTATTAATAACACCGAAATCCATGCCTCACACGCATGGGGAATTTTATCCTGAATCCTAAGAAAGGATATGCCGATGCCTAACACGCGTCGCCGGTTTAGTCTTTTTCCGATTGAAAAAGACACCAGAGTTCGATTCTGGGGACCTTTATCCCGAAGCCTAAGTAGGGATAAGCCAACGTCTAATACACGTTGCTGGGTAACCTATTCCCATAACAATGGCGAAGTCTATGTATTCGACATCATAGCACAAAGTCTCAGAGAATTCAATCTCTGAGCACAACGTTACATGCGAACGGATTTAAACAATCCGCATGCTAGCCCGACTCAAACGGTAGTCGGTAAAGGCTAATCAAATCCGTTTAAGGCTGGGGGTTAGCCAAAAACCCTAAAGTCAACGCCTAACACGTGTCGCCGGGTAACCTATTCCCGTGACAAATGGTAAAGTCTATGTATTCAACATCATAGCACAAAGTCTAAAGGAGTTCATTCCTTTAGCACAACGTCACATGCGGAACGGATTTAAAACAATCCGCATGTAAGCCCGATTCAAACGGTAATCGGTAAGAGCACCTCAAATCCGTTGAAGGCTAGGGGTTAGCCAAAAACCCTAAAGTCAACGCCTAACACGCGTCGCCGGGTAACCTATTCCCGTGACAAATGGTAAAGTCTATGTATTCAACATCATAGCACAAAGTCTAAAGTAGTTCATTCCTTTAGCACAACGTCACATGCGGAACAGATTTAAAACAATCCGCATGTAAGCCCGATTCAAACGGTAATCGGTAAGAGCACATCAAATCCGTTGAAGGCTGAGGATTTGCCAAAAATCCTAAGTCAACGTCTCATACACGTTGCTGTTTAGTCTTTTCACAGGAGAAAGATGAAGTCTACGTATTCAATATCGTAGCACTAAAAGGGTTAACTCTTTTAGCTTAACGTCACATGCGGAACGGAATTAAACAATCCGCACGCTAGCCCGACTCAAACGGTAGTCGGTAAAGGCTTATCAAATCCGTTGATGGCTGAGAATTTGCCAAAAATTCTATAAGTACAAGTCATTGACGTATCAATTCTATAGATTGGTCTCGTGACTCAAGTATCCGCCATGCTCCAATACCTTAAGAGCTTAAACTGTGTATACTCCAGCAGACGTACGAGTATAAACTGTGTCAAACGTCGAACAACGCATCACAATGAAGCCTGGACGCCGGACAACGCGTCGCAATGAAGCTCAAACGCCGGACGACGCCGTCAATCGATGATCAGTTCTATGTTGAAGCAACCAACTCGAGCTAAAAATCAAGAAATCAGGAATCGACTTCAAGTTCAAAATTCCGACGACGGTCAGACAATAAATGCAGCACCGGAATCCTCACAGGCGTTCTACAAAGCACTGAATGACCTGAAGGAATCGAAGGAATCCAGGACAGAAGCCATTCCAAAGTCCCGTTATACCGACTAAAGGTTGGGACAATCACATCCAAAGTATTCCAGACTCTTCTATAAAAGAACGAGACTGAAATACTTTGGAGGGGGTATCTGTAGGCGTATAAAATTGCCTATAGGTCCCTTATCACAGCTCGACGACGCCAATTCAACAAACGGACCATCGAGCGACGTATCCAAGCACGACCGTTATCCCGCCAACGCCGAAGCCAAGCCATACGCAACGGAGCAGGTTAACGAGGCGACGAAGCTAACAAATCGTACCCAAGCATTGGAATGCATCCACTCGCACGCGGAATCAAACCAACGTTTCGGGAATCACTGAGTCATCTAAACAAGAGCGAACTCGGTGATACAACGATCGAATCAAGATCAATTCCGGACTCGAACTCAGAAGCGGATTAACTTCCATATTTGGAATCAAGTCAACAAGTCGATTCCAGATCAAGTCAACCACAAACCGAATCAAATCCGAACAACGGAGAACCGGAAACACCGGAAAACCCGAACGACGGACGAAACGACGGAACACCCGGGGGCTCGGCACTGGGTCGAGCCACCTCAAGGTGGCTCGGCCCAAGCCGAGCCACCCTGAGGTGGCTCGGTGGCCGAGCCACCCTGAGGTGGCTCGGCTCAGGCCGAGCCACCCAGGGGTGGCTAGGCCCTGTTCTGTGCACGGGGCACAGTAACGAGTGCCTATAAATAGGCCTTGTGCTCATTTGTTTCGGGGGTGGGATTTTGGAGGAGGCGAAGCCCTGCTGGATTGAAGACTCAGATCCAAACAAGATTCAAACTTTGAAGGCTTTGGAGACTTGGACTTCCAGATCCGGTGCTCAGCGATCGTCAACGCCAAATAAGGCAGGTGTTCGAGAGGATCGGATCTTCAGATCTACACGATCATACTCCGGATCTAAGCTTGGTTCTTAGATCCCGAGCATCGAGTGGTTGTTTCCTTGGTGAAACAATCCCTCCCGGCTATTATTCCCTTGGTGGAATAATACCCGTTATATCATGTAGATCCGACCGGATCGAGATCACGCGGTGGTCCATGGCAAATAACCCCGGCACAGGCAAAGAACCCACACAAAGCGAGTGACCGCAAAACAGGAGCTCGCGATTCGTTCGACAAACAAGGATAAAAGTTGTAATCTTTCTTTTTCTTATTTTTTGATTTTCATTGTAACCGGATCTTATAAAAAGACCGGATCTTTTGTAACCGATAAACTGTTATCAAGAGTGCAATGACATCAATGAAGAAAGACCCGATTTTTACCGCGAACATATGTTATGTTAGATTATATTAACACATTCTCAAACTCATAACCAAAACACCAAACTTAAAGCACCTAAAAGGTTTTGAAATAAGTATTGTGTTTTTGGTTTGAGAAAGATTTAGCTCAAAAAACACCAAGGTTTCCAAACGCATGGTGTTTTGTTATTGTTAGATAGTTATTCATTCAATAAAAATAAGTTCTTCGATATGAATCTTAATTGTTAGTATCCGGAGTAAGGATGGTAGACTCTTTGCTTTTTGCAAATAGTAAAGGCATTTGATCAATTACTTATAAGTTGCCTTGATTAAAAATAGAAACGTAATATAATATTGGTTATAGACATCAGAAATACATGAATATGATTGAGAAATAATATTTTACGGCCAAAAAAAAGAATCTAAATTTCTTGAATAGTAGACATCTGTAAAACCCCGTATTTTTTATTATGTATATATGTGAATTATTGTGATAAATAGCTTGAGGTCATTGAGGTATTTGATAACAAGTTATTTGAGATGATATGAGTGTATGTATATAGAGTTTTATGTGTTGGTTTTGCAAATAAGCAAAACATGCACGAAACAGGAAACTGCCAGATCAGTCGACCGATCAGTCGACTGACGAGCTCAGTCGACCGATCGACTAACGAGCTGTTTTCCAGTTTTTCCAGGTTTCGGGTCTGTTTTGATTGGTTCGGGTTTTGGGTTCGGGTCTGGCTGTTCATATATGATCTCCCCTACCTGAAAACACCCCCTCTCATCATCAGATCTGAGAAACCCTAGCCCCTCTCTCTTCTCTCAAACCCTAGGTTCGTTTTTTGGCGATTTTGGGGGCGTTTCAAAAGATTTTCAGCGGGTTTCGAACGTTGTAGCAAAGGGGGATCATCCTCTTGCAAATCCAGGAGTGTTGCAACACCCCAGAGGCAAATAACATCTCGCCCAACTCTGTCCCTTTTATTTTACACGAATTTATTGAGTTTTAATGAGTTTTTATTGAACCTAAAACGTATTTTTAGTACAAAAAATAAATCTTTATAGTATATGATGCGAAATATTAAGCTTTTCAGTTTATAAAAAAGATCATCAATGTTTTATTAAAGAGATCTAGATCTAAAAACATTTGACAAGAGCTAATTCATGATTTATTGATTTCAAAACGTATTAAACATGTTTTTATATGTTTAAGGTTTTTGATAAATGTTTACATGCAGATCTTTCATTTTAGTTTAGCACATATATGTTAAAATCAGTATCTTTATGCTTGGGATTTATGATGATAATTTTAGATAAATTTTATTGCAATAATCGAAACCTGCGATCAGGTTCTGTGCCACGTTCGGTCGACTGATCAGTCGACCGACGGGCTGGATTTTTCCAGCTATCAGTCGACACATGAGTCGACTGATGAGGTGTTTTACAGATTCTTGATATGTTTGAGTTGCTTTTCGGGGTCGCCTCGATTATCTGACACTAGTTTACAATGTTAGTGATTTATTTGTACATGTGAGTTGACTTTTGACACAAGTATTGATCCGCACACCGAGGCACGTGTGATATGAGTCTATGTGTATCTTTTGTGTATATATATCATCGACACTTACACTCTGCATAATTTATATTTAGCCCTCATGTTGGACACTCATTCCTTTCAGTCCTCGTGTTGGACATTCATTTCATTCGGTCCATGCGTTGGACATTGGTTATATTTAGTCCATGCGTTGGACATTGGTTATATTCAGTCCATGCGTTGGACATTAGTTATATTCAGTCCATGCGTTGGACATTGGTTATATTAAGTCCATGCGTTGGACACTCGTTACTTTCAGTCCATGTGTTGGACATTTACTTCATGCAGTCCATGTGTTGGACATTTAATCTATATAGTCTATGTGTTGGACACTTAATCATTTTCGGACATGACACTCATGTAAGTTCGACATGACACTATGTTTGGAAGTAGAGATGGGTTTTGTATTCTTTTGATTTTGTGTTCCTATATTAGATTCCGGGTTTGGTATTTAGGGATTTACAATTTGAGATACAAGGTATATACATGAGGAATTCCTTGTTTGGATTATTTTGTTTGACGTACCTATGCTCGTGTTATAGCTTCCTAAATACTAAAACCCTTCTTTTGCTAGGATCGATGATATTAAATTATTATGTATTAACTGTATTTTCTTATACAACGAGCCCTATCCCTTGGGGTTAGTTGTGATGTTGCTCGCTAGCGCTTTGACGCTCGTTGTCCCTCCCCCTTTTAGGTAACGAGCCAGGAGCCGGAGAGTCGCAGGTTGATGGCGATGCACTATAGTGATCAGCTATCTAGTTTAGTTACATTTTATTTTGGTGCTCCACTGATGATGTATTGTTTAGACTTGAGAGTATTTATTCTAGTGTTGTAAAGGCTGTGTGCCTTATTTCATATTATCAGACATTGTACATTTGATACTTGTTGAGATCTCCAGATTTGTTTAACTCAGACATGGACCTTTGTATTTCCATTTATTGGATGATGAAGTATTGTTTTGATTTCTATCATTTCATCATTTATCTTTTGTATTATCTTTTATTTGCTTGTACCTACACCTGTTGTTGACTCTACTAGAGAGATAGTAATTATGATGGTGAAACATGTTATTGCACGGTGTGGTGCATAGCATGTTTGATATTCCTGGTTTCACCTCAGACTGTAGCCTTATGTGAACGCAGGGGCGTCACAACATCTAAGTAGAGTTAAATAATTCTTTTGGGGAAAAAAATAAAGAGCATTTTGGACTTTTTCCCTGTTTTATATAGAGCGCAGCCTCACCCCTACCGCCCTCCCATCTCTCTGTATATCCATTTTTAACTCTTTGCAAAGATTTTACATGTTTTTTGAATGATAGTAGGATATGTATTATATATTGAGGAATGCTTTGGTACTCTGAAAATAGGCATTTTCATTTTTTTTAAAAGGACTAAAATCAAAATGGGCTGGAAAAATAGAGAGGGTATTTTGACCTTTTGTTAGATTATTTCGTATTATTTATTTGCTACTTAGATAATTGTTCTTTACCGTATTTTAGGAGATGTTAAAAAATAGAGCCAAAGGCTAAAATCATTATAATTATGATAAATTAATTATAATAATGTACTATTTATAACATTATTTTCATTCTTTATATGTATTTTATTTAAAACTTCACTTTTGATGGGGTATTCAAAAAACGCACGGTCCAGACTCGGCCCAATTTTGTTCGGACTTGGATTCGACTTAGGCTCGAAAATGGCCTGCAAAACATGCCTGATGCAGCATAATTATGTACCAAAATTGTAAGTACAGAATTGATCAAGTTATAGTATAAAAAAGATTTCGATCCCACGAGAAAGGTGATTTTTAAGAGATTATTAGAATTGGTTCTCGTGTTTTGTGCGTGACAAAATTAGGATTAAAGAATAAGTGTGATTATGAAGAGAGATATGATGAGTGATTGTTTTAAATATATGCAAGTGACAATAAATTGAATTTTAGAGGAGAGAAGAAAGAATCAAAGAATAAAATAAAAAGCAAGAATAAAAAGAGAAAAATCAAGAAAACAAAAGATGGAGGATTCAATTATAAAATACAAACTATTCTTTTTTTATCATATTTCAACTTAGATTTATTAAGCTCAAATTATCAAACCATTTAAGAAAAGTATAACCTATCAAATTATCATCTAAGTCAAAATAAAAATCATGATAAGAACAACAACAAGATAGTAATCCTAGAATTCATAAGTATAACCTATAAAACCACTCAAGATAAACATAGACTATTAAATTCTTCTTCTATCAATTAGTTCTCTAGTTGATTATCCTATACATGATTATTTTAAGTGTAAGAGAATAATTTGCATAACATTAAAGAAATTAGACTAGCTTCATACAATTCTAAGATTACTATAAGAATTAATTTCACATCTTAAGAAATAGAAGCAAGAAGAAAAAAAACTAATTACAAAAATAAAAAGAAAGGAAAAATCTAAACTATGAACAAAAAATAAATCTAACTACAAAGAATTAAAACCTAAACTACAAAATAAATTGCAAAAATTAAATGCATGAAAATAAATCTACTCTATAAATTAAAGTGCAAAAAGAAATAAAAAAGAAAAGAAAATAAATCTACACGACAAGCATGAATGTAAATCTAACTAATAAGCAATAATAAAGAAATTACTAAAAAGAAATAAAAGAGAAAAATAAAAGAAATACAAACCTTCAAATTGCCCTTCATCTCCATCCTCATCATTCAACAAAGAGGAGAAAAGAAAATTTAAAGTGAAAAAAATTCTTTTATTGATTGCAATAAAAGTTATAAATTTTTTTGGAAGGTCTTCTTAATTAAGAGTAACCCTCCTCTCCAAATAGAGTTATAAAATTTTTCACACCCCTAACCTCTCACTCTCTACCCCTATTTATAGTAAACACTAGTGAATGAGAGCCATTGGATTCAAATCTTATCCAAAACCAACAAATTTTAGCCTTTGATCTGTAACAGAATGCCGTAGCTATCGATAAAGGCATCGATAAATGTATCGATGCGGGCATCGATAGGCGCATCGATAGGCTTATCGATGTGCCCATCGATGTGCTTATCGATGGCTGCTTCTCTCCTTTTTCAGCCCGTAGCTTTTTCTTGTGTTTAGCTTTTGGGCTTGGGCCTTTGGCATTTTGAGCTTTAATTCTTCTTTTTATCTTGGGCTTTTGGATAATTTGGCAATTGATTTTCCGATGAGATTCTTTACTTTATTTCTTCATTAAATCAAAGGCTTTTGATGAGAAATGAGATTTTTTGAATTTATTCTTCATTAATCTGCATTTAAAGATAAAAACAATTATTAGTGACATATTTATTCATATAAAATAGATAATGAGGGTATAAAATTGTAAGAAAATATGATTATGAAATACCCTCATACCTAAAGTTTTGCTAGTCCTCTAGCAAAGAAAATAGAAAATCTTAACTCACTTTCACAGGAATCACGGTTGTATTTAGCACATACAACAAGCCTTTAAACCCCTAGGTTATCCTAGTGGACGAGTTGTAGTCTTGTGAGGGTTTACAGTAAATATACCTACAAAATTTGGTCAACTTGCTAAGTTAAATAAGTCAGTAAATAATTAATTTTCTTTGATATATTTAGAGATTCTAATTGAAGCTAGTTAATAATTAAGAAAACATTTTTATAACTCCAATGTAAATCTCTTAGAAAATCTTTTTCATTATAGCAATACAAAACCAAGTCAAATCTTAGAGATTTAATTTAAAAGTTTTGAAAAGAACATGCTAACTTTTTGTTTTAAATAACTTTTAAGTCTCTTGATCAAAAATTATTTTTTAAGACCATATATACAAAATAACAATATATATAAAAAAAATGGTTAGTGTTATAGATATATATGTATATATTTTTTTCTTCACTCTCTAATTCTTGGTGATTGTTTTCTATTTTAACGGGCTTTCTAAGTGACCATTTAACGAGTTTTGGGCCAATGAATTCCAACCCAATTTGGCTTAGGTCATTAAGTATAGAGATACTCCTTGGGCTTAATTACTCAGTCAACTTAGGCTTTATAAGATAGAATCACCTTGAATTTAAGAGTTTTTTTTTCCTTTTTGGTGCTTTTTCACACTCTTCTTTTATAAGGTTAGTTTTTTTTAATATATATATGTGTGTAAGTATATATAGTCTGAAAAAATGTGTAAATCAAGATAACTTTAAAAAATATTTTTAATTCTAAGTTAAGCATGCAAAAATTTTATTATTTTTAATTAAAAATCTAAGGTAAGACTTAAGTAAAGTATACTAGTTGAAAAATCATTTCTTAAGAATTTTATTTGGAGTAATCATAAAAGGTGAACTTGAGTATATCACTAACTAGGAATTAAAAAATTTAAAATCTATCAATTAGATCAATTATTACTTAACTCTATTAATTTAACAAGTGACAATATTTTTATAATAATTTTTTATATTATTATTCTTTTTAAACAAAAATTAAGTCAAAAATGCAACAAAAGGGTAAAATAAAGAGGAAAATATGTACTTCCCACCCGCACACCTAAATTTTGTATTGTCCTAAATGCAAATTCGCTGATGCACAAAGTAAAATAGATAAGAATTGAAGAACTTACATTTATTCGGTCGACCTAGAACAATGATGATAAGGATCTGCAATTACTGTTAGTATGAGGATGAAGAAATAAAAGAGAAATTGTATTTTTTTTCATTTTTTTATTACTTTTTTATTTTTTATTTTTTTACAGATAATGAGGTTCATGAAGAACTAACATCTCTTCCTCTCCGAGCGTAGAAAATTATAAAAATGGTTTTAGATGTTGACCATTTATTTAAAAATGTTACCATTTTTAGGATTTTTAATCTCGACAGCCCCATGCGAAAAAACTTATTTGACAAAAAATGGACCTGTCCATCTTGATCTTAATTTTCCAGGAAAAAGATGTAATTTTAAATTGTACAATAAAACTTTCTGTCCTGGAGAGAAATTTTTTCGTAAAATTGATTTGTCATGAAAAATCTTGGTTTTTTCTTTGTAAATTTTTGAGTTTATGTATGCATCATTTTGAATTTTTTCTAACTCATTTATTTAGAGCAATCTGTTCTTACCTACCGAGTCTGAGTCAAAATTCAACTGTTTTATCGCCCACATTGCTTGATGCTCCAACTCCACTGGTAGGTGACAAGCTTTCCCAAACACCAGTCCGTATGGTGACATCCCTAAATTGGCCTTGAAAGCTGTTCTATATGCCCACAGAGCTTCACATAATTTTACAGACCAATTTTTTCTGTTATGATTAACTGTTTTTTCTAAGATTTGTTTGATCTGTCTGTTTGTGACCTCTACTTGTCCACTGGTTTGGGGTGATAAGGAGTTGATAATTTGTGTGTGATTGAATATTTCTTCATCAAAGTCTCAAAAGAATGGTTATAGAAATGTGTACCGTTGTCACTGATGATTGCTCGGGGTACTCCAAACCGTGCAAAAATGTTCTCTTTCAAAAACTTGACAACGACCTTGTTGTCATTAGTTTTACAAGCTACCGCCTCAACCTATTTTGACTTGTATTCAACAGCTACTAGAATGTAAACATTTCCAAAGGAATTTGAAAATGGTCCCATGAAATCGATACCCCACAGATCAAAAAGTTTAATAGATAAGATGGGTTGTAAGGACATCATATTTCTTCTAGTGACTTTCCCTAAAAGCTGACAGCGGTTACTGTTTTTGCAAAACTCGTATGCATCCTTGAAAAGAGTGGGCCAGTATAGCTTAGATTAGAGAATTTTTTCAGTTGTTTTTCTTAGGCCAAAGTGGCCCCTACATGCTTGCTCATGACAAAAGGAAAGAACACTCCTAGTTTCTTCAGTGGGAACACACCTCCTAAAGATCTAATCAGAACAATATTTGAACAGATATGGATCATCCCAGTAAAAGTATTTTACTTGAGAAAGAAAACGGGATCTATCTTGTTTGAACCAATGAGAAGGGATCTGGTTCATGACTATGTAGTTCACAATGTCGGCGAACCATGGAACAAATTGGATTTCTAGGAGTTGTTCATCTAGAAAATGTTCGTTGATCGGGACGGTTGATGTTGGTGCATTTGGGAGTCGAGAGAGGTGATCTGCTACGGGGTTCTTTGTTTTCCTTCTATCAAGAATTTGAATGTCAAACTCTTGAAGTAGGAGAGTCCATCTAATGAGCCGTGCCTTAGCATCCTTTTTGGTCAAAAGATACTTTAGTGCGACATGATCTGTAAAAACTTTGGTTAAGAAACCGATGAGATAGGACCTAAATTTTTCTAAGATAAAGACTACAACTAAAAACTCTTTTTCTGTGACAGAGTAATTTTGCTGGGCATCGTTCAGAGTCCTACTGGCATAGTAGATCACATGTAGTTTTTCGTCAAACCGTTGTCCTAAAACAGCACCAATCGCAGAATCAGATGCATCACACATCAGTTTGAAGGGTAAGGTCCAGTCCGGTGCATGAATGATAGGAGCTCTGGTTAGCTCCTTTTTCAGATATTCAAAAGCTTTGAGGCAGTTGGGAGAGAAGACAAATGATGTATCCTTGGCTAAGAGATTGGTCAAGGGTCTAGAAATTTTGCTGAAATCCTTTATGAAATGTCGGTAAAAACCAGCATGACCAAGAAACGATCTGACATCTTTGATAGTTTTGGGAGGAGGGAGATTGGAAATGAGATCTACCTTAGCTTTGTCAACTTCGATTCCCCTATTGGAAACTACATTCCTAATACTATGCCTTGTTTGACCATGAAATGATATTTCTCCCAATTGGGAGTTAGATTTTTCTTCCTACACCGTTCTAGGACCAGTTTAAGATGATGCAAACATTGGAAAAATATGACACCAAAAATAAAAAAGTCGTCCATAAAAATTTCAAGGAATCTCTCTACCATGTCAGAAAAAATACTGATCATGCAGCGTTAGAATGTAGCTGGTGCGTTGCACAGGCCAAAAGACATGCGTCGGTATGCAAATGTTCCATACGGGCAAGTGAAGGTGGTTTTCTCCTGATCTTTGGGAGCGATAGGGATTTGATTGTAACATGAATATCCATCCAGGAAACAATAGAACTCATGTCCTGCTAAGCGCTCTAACATTTGGTCGATGAATAGAAGAGGGAAGTGATCTTTCTGAGTGGCTAAGTTGAGTTTTCGGTAGTCAATGCAAACTCGCCATCCAGTTTGGTTTCGAGTGGGAATCAGCTCATTAGCCTCATTTTGGATCACGGTGATCCCATATTTCTTTTGAACAACTTGGACCGGACTCACCCATGAACTATCAGAAATGGGATAAATGATCCTATGATCGAGATATTTCAGAATCTCTTTCCTAACAGCTTCTTTCATCACTGGATTTAACCTACGTTGAGGATCTCTAGTAGGTTTGGCGTCATCTATCAAATGGATTCGGTGTTGAACAATGGTTGGACTAATCCCTTTAATATCAGCTATGGTCCATCCAATGGCTTCCCTATTCTCTCTTAAAACATCTAAGAGAGCTTCCTTTTGACCAGTAGTCATGTCAGAAGAAATAATAACTGGTAAAGACTCATTCTCCCCTAAGTAGGCATATTCTAGATTTTTAGGTAGAGGTTTGAGCTCTAACTTAGGGGGTTCCTCCACAGATGGGCGAAGCTGGACTTAGGGTTCTATCTCCAAAGGTTCTCATTGCCAGCCAACAGCAGAAACATGATTGACCAACGGATCTAACTCTAGTTTGTCATCAGAAGACTCCACAAACATTAAGTCAGATGCACTTGAATCTAACTCACACTCTCCCTCTTGTTGCTCACTGGATATTCCCTGAATGAAATTTACTTCCATGGGTTGATCAGATGGATCACTAGGCTGTCTCCCTAAGTTGAAAATATTAAGGTCAATAGTCATATTCCCAAAAAATAGTTTTATTTGACCGGTTCTACAATTGATCAAAGCATTTAAGGTGGCTAAGAACGGTTTTCCTAGAATGACAAAGATTTTACTTTTGAGATTAGAAACGGGTTGCGTTTCCAAGACAATAAAAACAACAGGAAAAATAAACTCTCCAACCTTGATCAAAACATCCTCTACCTCTCCTTTGGGAATTTTTACGGATCTATTAGCTAATTGTAGAGTGCATCTCGTCGGTTTAAGTTTTCCTACACCTAGATGTTGATAGACTGAATAAGGAAGGAGGTTGACACTAGCTCCCAAGTCTAGAAGTGCCTTATCAATGTGAGTGTTACCTATGATGCATGGAATTTTAGGACAACCAGTATCCTTATATTTTAGAAGTATGAGTTTCAAAAATTTCATTAAGGTTGGCAGCTAAGAAGACTTTCTTGGGGACATTGGTGGTTCTTTTCTTAGTGCATAAGTCCTTCAAGAACTTTGCATAAGAGGGGATTTGTTTGATTGCATCTAGGAGAGGGATGTTGATTTTGACCTGTTTAAATGTTTCTAGGATTTTCTCAACCTGCGGGGAGTTTTTCCTAGGTTTGAGTCTATCTGGAAAGAGGGCAACGGGCCTATACCCATCTAGATCGGCTTAATCTCATGTTCAGCATTTTGGTCATCGAAAGGAATGTGTTGGATGGGAGAAGGGATTTGAAATGGTGACATTCTAACTTGGTTGTCTATCTGTTTTCCTGATCTCAAAGTGTGAACTGCATTCACATAGGCTGGTTGGGATGAACTAGATCCATTGTCTTTAGGGTTTGGAACAGGTTGACTTGAGAATTTTCCTTTCTCTCTTTCGCTCATGGTAGTGGCTAGTTGCCCAAGTTGGGTTTCTAATTGGGCTATGGCTTGAGTGTTCGAGTTGAGCACTTAGCCGGTTATTTGCATGAAGGAATTTAGAGTGGTGGATGACTGGGTCAACATGTTGGTAGTTTGTGTAGAAGCTTTGATCATAGCTTCTAAACCCTTTTCTAAGACACTCAAACGTTTGTCATGATCATAATTTGAAAGATTTGTAGGCTGGTGAGGATGAGGATGTTGGGTTGGAAAAACTGGGTTAGCTTATTGAAAATTGTTTGGTGCGTTGAATGGATGTGTATTTCCCCTAGGGAATTGTGGGTTCGACGCGGGAATGATGTTTTGATTTCCGGGAGAATTTCCTTGGTTCCAAGCAAAGTTGGGATGATTTCTCCAACCTGGATTGTAGGTTGGAGAAAATGGATCATTTCTAGGACGTTAGAATACAGCGTTCATCTTTTCTAATGCATTGTTGTTTCCTAGGAGAGGACATTCCTCTGAAACATGGTAGGAGACTGACATTTATGACAACACGGGGCAGAAACATGATTGATTTGAGATGGAGCTCGTTCCTTAACTTCTAAGGCTTCTAACCTCCGCAAAACTGTTGCCATCTTTGCTTCAGAAGCAATGTTTGACTCTAAGGAAAGACCACTAGACTTAGATTAGGGAACTGATGAAACCCTGTCATCATAGTGTTCCAATTGCATTGTTTTCTCGGATAGACTCTCTAGAAATTCCCATGCTTCGTCAGCGTTTTTCCTCATAAAATCTCCCTAACACATCAATTCTAAATATGTTTTTGAAGAATAGTCCAATCCTTCATATATGACTTGGCATAATCGCCATTTCTCTAGACCACGATGAGGACATTGGATTAGAAGATCTTTAAAACGGTCAAAATATTTCCAGAATGGCTCTCCCGGGATAATTTTGAAGTTTTGAATGTTGTTCCTAAGCTTTACCGTTTTATGAATAGGGAAAATTTTCTTAAGAAAAACGGTGACAAATTCATCCCAAGTTGAGATGGAATTTTTCGGTAAGCTGTACAGCCATTTTTTAGCTTTATCCTTAAGAGCAAATGGAATAAATCTAAGCTTAATCGCATCTTCGGTTAATTCTCTCGTTTTAATCATAATACATACTTTCTCAAATTCTGAGATAAAAATATATGCATCTTCTGTTTCATTTCCAAGGAATTTGGGAAGCATGTTTATGTAATACAGTCTAAGCTTGAAATTTGCTCCATTTGCTTCGGGAAGCCTTATGCAAGATGTAATTGCATTTCTGGTGGGGTAACACATATCCTGGAGAACGGGTTGATTTGTCAATTCTTGGATTGGTTCAACACGGATTAAACGATGAGAATTATGTCTAACCCAAGTTTGCATACACCAAGACAACTTTTTTTAAGGAAAGAAAAAATAGTTTTTTATGAGAAGAAAAATATAAAGAAAAAAATCCTAACTAAAATAAATCAAAGCAATCACTTTTCAATCACTCTAATTCTAGGGTTTAGCCTAACTCAACTAGACCAGCTCCTAACCAAAAACTCCTAAAGTGAAAAGATTAAAATTTTTTCCAGGTAGTTAGCCAGGTAAGGATAGTACTAGAGGGTGATTAGAGATCAATTAAGTACCTCGTTCCTTGCGGAGCGCTTTATGCAACCCCTAGACCTTGCCTTAGACACCAACTAATCTGAAAAAACTTGAACCGGTTCACTTAAGGATTTCTTGTTTCTTATTTAGCTCAATTCCTTAGGGGCCAACGTATAATGAATTTTAGGAGGCTTGGGTTTGTGAAGTGATGAATTAGTGATTTGTGGGCTAAGTAAAGGGTGATGAAATCCCTTACATTATCTTGATTATGGGGTTTTGCCCTTAAGAATGTTTTAAGTATGTTCCAAATCAAGTGCTACAATCACTTTGGTGAATTCCTACTAACTATATGAAATGCAACCCTACTAACTATAGAAAAGGGTGATCAAGTTATATTATAAAAAATTATTGATCCCACGAGGAAGGTGATTTTTAAGAGATTATTAGAATTGGTTCTCGTGTTTTGTGCGTGATAAAATTAGGATTAAAGAATAAGTGTGATTATGGAGAGAGATATGATGAGTGATTGTTTTGAATATATGCAAGTGACAATAAATTGAATTTTACAGGAGAGAAGAAAGAATCAATGAATAAAATAAAAGGCAAGAATAAAAACAGAAAAATCAAGAAAACAAAAGATGGAGGATTCAATTAAAGATATGAGTGATCTAGAATTGAATCCACTAGCTAATCTCAATTATAAAATACAAACTATTCTCTTTGTATCATATTTTAACTTAGATTTATTAAGTATAGACTATAAAATGATTTAAGGAAATTATAACCTATCAAATTATCATCTAAGTCAAAATAAAAATCATGATAAGAACAACAACAAGATATTAATCCTAGAATTCATAAGTATAACCTATCAAACCACTCAAGATAAGCATAGATTATAAAAGTTCAGAGTGCATATTGCAAATTCCATTAATTTTTGGGGGTTGTTTATGTTATTTGTATATTTTTAGTGTGATTATAGGTTTGAAATTTTCAAGTTATTTTTTTATAAATTTTGAATTTTAGGGGTGTTTTTATAATTTCAAAACTTATAAGATATTTTCTCCGAAGCTAAAAAACTTTTAGTTTTTAGCTAGCATATATTTTTTAGATTTCTCACTGAATTGAAATAAGTAAAATTTATAATTTTTAAGATGCTTTAATAAAAATTTTTAATTTGTAGGGGTGTTTTTGTAATTTAAAAAACTTAGAGAACATTTTCTACGAAGTCTAAAAACTTTTAAGTTTTGGCTAGCATATGTTTTTTAGATTTCTCTACAAACTAAAATAAATAAAGAATTTGAATTATATGAAACATATCTCTTTTATCCAATAACATGTTAAGTCTCATTATGAATAGAATAAATAATTTAGTTACCAATTCAAAGAAGATATGATAATTAGAATAGATTAGAATAATATTGTAATATTCAAAAAAACTAAGGATAATATTGACCATAGAAAGATTTTTTTTGATTTCGTACTTTTAAACTTTTAAAGGAAATAATATATATATATATATATATATATATGGTAGGATAACAATTCATCTAGGATGTAACTAACTTAATTACACTAACATGTAAAAGTACATGTTTGAGCGTCGATATTAATGATCAACACCATTCATCATGATCTATGCGTTCAAAATTTCATGAAGATTAAAAATATTACATAGATAAGATATTTCTAGTTAATACATCTAATGGCTCATAAATGAACGGTCTGTAATGGTCTAAAAAGTATATTATTTTGCGTTGCTTGAGTTATAGAATAGTAAATCCCAAGCTACATGAAATTTGATCTACACTTATCTGATGACATGTAGATCATAATAAATGGTGTTGATCATTAATATGGATGCTCAAACATGTATTTTTATAGGCGTGTGTAACAAAGTTAGTTACACATTGTGATGCCCCTGGATTCACACAAGGATACAGTCCAAGGTGAAACTAAGGATGTCAAACCTGCCATGCACCTCTACTGTGCAATGACATGTTTCACTATCACAGAAATATCCCTCTAGTGGAATCAAATAAGACAGTACTGTTCGCGGGAAAAATTGTTGCTTTCTTCATTATTGATTCCATTATACACTCTTGTAATAGTTTATCGATTACAAAAATCCGGTCTTTTTATAAGATCCGGTTACAACGAAAATCAAATAAAAATAAATGAAAATTACAACTTTGTTTCCTTGTTTGCCGAACAAATCATGAGCTCCTGTTTTGTGGTCACTCGCTTTGTGGGTTGTTTGCCTGCGCCGGGGTTGTTTGCCGTGGACCACTGTCACGCCCCGCTTCCCAAAATACCCGGGAATCGGAACGTGAACAAGCCCGCGACGTATTAGACTGAGGAGAGATAAGTGCTAGACCCCGTCTTCTCAATCTAATACGCTAAGCGTCTGGAAATAAAACAATGCGAAGTCACAGGTCCCCGATCACAATCAGCAAGAATATAAAGACAACTCAGAATAAAATAATACATATCACAAATGGATAACATCCGAGACATAAAAATAAGGGTCAACATGCCCTTATACAAGACTATCTGAACGAAATACTGAAAATATAAAATACAATGATCCAGCGGAAAGAAATGCTATAAAAAGAAAACTAAGATCAAACAACTAAGCTTCAGCTTCTTCTGCTACACCGTCTTCAAGGTACTCCTGCTGTGAATCCTCTGGCTCCTGCTGAACCTACTCTTCTCCTAAGTCTGACGTACACCAGAGAAAACAGGTGTACGTCAGGTGCATGGTGCACGGCAAGACCCCACTCGGGAAAATAATAATACAGTCGAATGACCAATGCAATGACAATAATAACAAATAGAAACATGCAGCTGAAATACTAACAAGCTAGATATAATCCATCACTAGAGTATAACATTCAGGAGAAAACATAAACATCCGAGTAACAAGATCATACAGCTAGCCATCCTATAATCATCCACATAACCGGGTCATACAACTAGATGGAATTAATATTTAAAAATCTACAAGTTGAGACGTAGTACGTCGAGCGAAATAATCCAAACAAGGAAACCCTCATGTATATACCTTATGTCTCAAATTATAGACAATTAAATATTAATCCCGAACAGAGATACAACCGGTCCACATCTCAACATAACCAACAAGATCCATCAAGTCACTCAAGCATATTATTCTTGTTTTACAAGTTATTTGAATTGGGGAAGAATATTTTCATATATATAATCGGGTCCCCGTAAAGTCGTCCGGGGGCCGCCCTCAAGTCAAGTTTGGCTCTCCGGCCCAAGTATATATATAACTCACAATATCAAGAAAGCGCATATGCCCGTTTATATAAATGTTATATTCTTCATCCAATTCCCCTTTAAACCCCATGTTTGTCAGATTAATTAAGTAACTGTACATGAAATGTTATGCACTAACCACAGGGTAACCATGGATCAACTTCTGTAAAACTATGAAAACAACCGTGACTCATAACATGTCCGATCAAGTGTGCATCATCCAGCCGATACCATAATAATAATAATCAAGGAAACCTCATACCGGGACATCGGTATCAAGGGTACAGCCATGCTTTAAAACCTCGCCTATAGATCATACTTTGACAGAAGTCGTTTTCATGTACAGTTTCCTATTGGATAACAACTAGGTGATATAACAACAAGACTCCACACAGTCATTCATGTCAATCAATTCCACGCAGGTAGTAACATATCACAGGAATCATCTTATAGCATAATCATATTGCAGTCTAACATGCTTATAATCAATTCAAATGTCTAAAATTGAATTGACAAGTCAAGAGGAGTAGGATCTTACTAACGATGTGTGAAAATACCGCACTAGTGGTGTCTAAAATTCATCACGCTTATGTATAGTCTTTAAACAACATATAACATGTTACTAATTAATATTATAGGAGTTAATCATCCTATAAATACTAACAGTATATAATTCAAAAGAATACAGGGAATAACAAATCCAAATGGGACTTGCCTTGGTTCGTGGCGTTGGACTTGGCGGTGACGGGAGAGAGGATCAGCGGAGAGGGGCTGCCGGGGTTGTCGGCGACGCGAGGACAACAAGACGGCGTCGACAGCGGCTGAGGGAGGAGCTCACGGCGGATCTGAGTTCAGGTCGGATCTGAGCTCAGGGCGGATCTGGACGGCGTCGGGCTGAGGGGAGGGGACGACAGGGAGGTGGTTCAGGGGACAGCGAGGGAGGAGTTCAAGTGCGACATTGGCGAACGGAGGAGTGCTGTCAGGGCTCGATGGTCGGAGCTGGAGACGTGGCTGTTGGAGGTGGTCGTCGGCGACGAGGGAGGAGCTCGAGCGGAGGGGGAGGTGGCGCTGGCGAAGCTTGGGGTCGATGAGTTCGAGCTGGGCGTCGACGGCGGCAGTTTGGGCTGGAGGCGGCCTCGAGCGGCGGTGACGAGGGAGCTCGGTCGGCGGCGCTGGGCGAGGGGCGAGCTGGCACTGCTGGGGCGGAGGTCGGAGAAGAGGCTCGAGCGAGGATCGGAGTTGGGGATTCGAGGTCGAGTGGTGGTGATGGAGGCGGAGGTGGCTGTGCGGTCTCGTGGAGGGGGCGGCGGTGGTCTGAGTTCGAGAGGGGGTCGGTGATGATGATGAAGAGAGGGGGAGAGAGAGACTGAGATGGAGATGAAGAGAGAGAATGAGAGAGAGTTTTCTGGAATTGAGAGAGAACGAGAGAAAAAGAAATAGAAGGAGAGAGAGAGTGATTGGAGAGAGAAGGATGAGCTGGCCAATTAAGGGATTGGAGAGAGAAAAAGAGATTGGAGAGAGAAAGGAGGGGATTTGAAATGAGTACGGGAGAATTATTTGAGAGAGAGAGAAAAGAAAAGTAGGAGAGAGAGAATTACGGGAGTAAATAGGTAATAGTTAAATGGTGATTAGGGAATTGATTGGAAGAAGTTATGGAAAGAATTCAAAGGGAAGAAAATTAAGGGAGGGAAATAATTACGAAAATTTTATATAATATTCTGAATAAATATTACATTAATAAATAATATTAATAATTTATTAATAACCAAATATATTTATATTTATATGCTAATCTATGCTCAGAATCACATTAATAATAATAATATAGATGATATAAGTGACCAAATGATTATGAAAAAAAAATTCACCAAATCATAAATTAATATTTAGCAAAAATAATAAATACAAGACTATATATTTTATTATTTATTTATTTTGAAAACTCAAAAAATTCCAGAAATTAGGAAAAGTATTAACAAAATATAATATAATATTTTAAATACTAGAAAAATTTATTTAAATATGTATCAAAATTTACGGTTGTTACAACCACCGCGAGATCTAGATCCGGTCGGATCTACGCAGTATTGTGACGCCCCTGGGTTCACACACGGCTGCAGTCCGAGGTGAAACCATAGATGTCAAACCTGCCATGCACCACACCGTGCAGTAACACGTTTCACCATCACAATCACTATCTCTCTAGTGGAGTCAACATCAGGTGTAGGTACAAAGCAAG
>BQKN01064335.1:550197-597049 GCA_022839385.1 Asparagus kiusianus
CTCTATAAGAGAGGAGAAAGATAGAGAGAAATGAATGAGGAGGGGGGTCCCCTGATTTGCATTGGGATCTTCTCCTCATTTATTTCTCTCTATCTCTCTCCTCTCTTATAGAGTGCCCAAGGGCACTCTATAGAAAAACCAGCTAAGAAAAAATTTGTTCCCTTCAATTAAGTCTACCAAATCTATAAGAAAAATATATAAAAAACCAACTACCAACTACCAACTACGAGTAGTGCAAAATTAGATGAATGGTGGATAAGTCCTCCTTTTCCATCGTAACTAAAAGGATAAAAATGTCATTTTATAAATTAACATTCACATTAAACCTTGTCTTTAATAGGTTCCAAAAACTATAAGAAAATTAAGATATCAAATTGTGAATTAACATTCACGTTAGTCATATATTTTTAGAGTATAAACTATAACCTTCAACTGTTACCACAACTGGTTATAACTTTTTATTCTAACATGTTTCCGCATGTTGAGGGTTCTTTGTACGACCCGAAACCATGATTCACGTGACGACAATCTATCTTTACCTTTGCTGAATATAAAATCAATGTCATAAAAAAGGAGCCTGCATAATTGAATGTTTTCTTCACAGGATTTATTTATACTAATACATAAAGAAAATCAATAGAAAATTTAAAGTTTAAAGAGTTATATGCACACTCTGTATAAAAAGATGAAATTATCTCGTATATATTTATTAATGCAAAAATAAAATGTTTTTATAGCATGTGCATTTGCACGTGTCAAAATTGTAGTGTGTGTATAGTTACAATTTTTGTAGGAATGCACACATTTCACAAGAAATTGATATTTTCAGTGAGACATGGTGATCACATTCTTCATGATAGAGAAAACCCTTATGCGTAAAAGCACTGCGATAGAAAATAGGAAAATTTGTGTGCAGGCCCCAATAATAAGAAGCCCATGTAAGCAGCCCTTTCAACCTTTGCACATTGTGGATTAGCCCCCAAAAAGCCCATAAAAAGCACTTAGGCTCCTTCATGTCAACCGTATAGAGGGAAGCTATGGTATTTCCTCCGAAACCCTAAAACGCCCTCCTCCCTTCTCTTTTTAGCAGCGCACAACTACCAAGTTTAAAGAGCAGAAATCAGATCGCATTTATGGCGATCTTATGATGGAATTGGAGGGAAATAATGGCGCTTCCCTCCATTTTTCTCTCTCAAGATCCATAACTCTCTCATTTAACAATTTAGAGTTACTAGTATAATGCACGTGCTTTGCACGTGAACGTAAATGTTTTAAGTTTTAAAATTTTTATTAAATAGTAAAAGTATGTGTTAATAAATAAAACTATATAATAAAATTGCTTAAAAAAGAAATGTATGAATTAATTATTATTTTTTAGTTATTGTAATTGAATATTTTTCTTATAATGATTGCCCAATGCTAACCTTTTTTAAATAAGTCCACCAAATCTACAATTATTCTTAAAAAAGTCTACCAAATCTATAAGTTCTCTTAAATATGCCCCTCTAACTTGAAAGTTTAACTTAATTTTAAATTAACTAAGCTACATTGATCTTGCTATATTTTTCCTGATGTTCCCTAAAGAGTTACACTTAATAACAGTGGCATATTGCGGTAGTTACTTCTCATTATAATTATTTAATATGGTACATTACACCAAACCCTTATGAGGTTTCTGCCCCTATGATCTTTCAGTGTCACACTAAAGTCCTAATAACTTTTCTGTTTTTTTAAATTTTGTATATAATCCCTATAAATTACATCAAAAAAATACCATAAAAAGGCATTTTGAAAGTTATTGGGGGTTTAGCATAATTTATCTAAAAGATATTGGGGTTTTTTTGTAAAAGTTATTAGGGGATTTTAAAAGTTCATAGAGTCTATTTATTGTAAAATGCTTGAAAGTTCATAGGGGTTTACTATAATGTACCTTATTTAATATTATAATTCTTAGTTCAAGCAATCCTATTTAAAACAAGTATACTATCTATATACTAAAAAATATTTATCTAATTTAATTTTTTTAATTAAGCTCTTAAATAATTTAGTACTATAAATACTTTATAAACTTTTATTATACTATCATTAACAATTAATATTATTATTATTATTAATATTGAATAATTTTTTGTACATACGTTAGTTTTTTATCATTACTAGGTATAGATTATTTAGTATCATGTAATAATCTTTGAGAAAATATTCTAAAAATAATACTAAATTATTATTTTTACTTATTTAATAATATAATACTAAATAAAAAGAGTAATTCATAATTTATGTGATATTATTGAAATAAATACACTATATATGATATTAAATATTTATTCTATTTCTTCTATTGCTCATTGAGTTATAGTATACTTCTTAATAGCATTTAGTCATATATTAATTTATGTATACTATTATTTTAATTATTTAATTTTAATTCATAAATAATTATGATAATAATAATTTAATTTGTTACTATTAACCATTATGTATACTTTTTTTTTTATAAATTATTATATTATATTATTATTAAAAAACTAATAGTTATAATATTATTGATAATTATAAGTATTTAGGAAGGTGAGGAGCCGCATAATTGATAAGAGGTTATATTTATTTAATAAAAAATATATTAAAGATAATGGCATACTTGGAATTTATCAAAATTTAAGAGGTCTATCATTAACAATTAATAGTATTATTATTAATATTGAATAATTTTTTTGTAAATATGTTAGTTTTTAATCATTACTAAGTATAGATTAATCAGTATCTTTGAGAAAATATTCTAAAACTAATATTAAATTATATATTTAATTTATTTAATAATATAATGCTAAATAAATAGAGTAATTCATGATTTATGTGATATTATTAAAATAATTACACTATTTATGATATTAAATACTTATTCTATTTATTTTATTGCTCATTGAATTATAGTATACTTCTTAATAGTATTTAGTCATATATGTTAATTTATGTATACTATTATTTTAAATTTTTTATTATAATTCATAAATAATAATAATAATAATAATTTAATTGGTTACTATTAACCATTGTGTATACTTATTTTATAAATTATTATATTATATTATTATTAAACAACTAATAGTTATAATATTATTGATAATTATAATTATTTAGGAAGGTGAGGAGGCACATAATTGATAAGTGGTTATATTTATTTAATAAAAAATTTATTAAAGAAAATGACATATATACTTGGAAATTATCAAAATTTAAGAGGACAAAAGAGGAAATTAAAAGTTTTAACACCCTAATCCTCTTTTTATAGTAGTATAGATTTCTCTGGAACAGTCAACCCTCCTCTTGTCCTAAAATTCCTTCCATTACTCCTCCTACATTCACTTCATTAATGGTTGATAAGGCTTTCATCTACATGGTGTCCTTAGGTAAGAAAGTAGTTTTCTCAATGATTAACTCTTCAACCACCTTTATGGAACTAAAGTTTAATGTGTCAAAGATGTTAAAACTTCCATATGATTCTTTGTCATTTGTATTCAAAGATGAAACAAATTATAACTTTAGTTTTGTAATTGAGAATGTAGATAATTTGTCATGTATAGTGGAGCATAACCATAATATTGGGTGTACAGAGATTCATATGAAAGCTATTTAAAATGCAGAGGTTTCGACTTCCCATAACACCCAAAATAATTCACAAGACCTGTAACTTATCATTTATTTTTAATGGAATATGGTTTTTCTCCTAAAACCTTGGTGGAATCAAGAAAATTTAACCAGATACGTGTTAGTGATACTTGAACCTGTTAAGTATGAGCCGTTACCTATTAAGTATGAGCAGTAACCTGTTAAGTGTGAGTAGTACATATTCATAATCTGATGTTAGCTTTTATTTGTTGGATGTTAACTTTTAATGGGTTGAATGTTTAGCATATGAGATAGTTGTTATATCTTTAGAAACACGTGTAATCATGAAAATTTTACCAGATACGTATCAATAATACTTGTATCTGTTAAGTATGAGCACTAACTTGGTAAGTGTGAGTAGTACATGTTAACCATCACAGTCTGGTGTTAACTTTTATATCTTGGATGTAAACTTTAATGGTTGGATGTTAAGCATATGAGATACACATGTAATCGTAAAAATTTTACTAGATATGTAATTTTACTAGATATGTGTAAATTGTAATTGTACCTATTAAGTATGAGCATTAAATGATTAAGTATGAGCAGTACATGTTAACCAGCACATTCTGGTGTTAACTTTAATGGGTTGGATGTTAAACATATGAGATCGTTGTTATGTTTTCAGAAACACATGTTAAGCTATGAAATATAAATGAATTCTTTAAGTTACATGTTTTTGTTTTAATTTGTTGGTTATTTTGTGTTCTAAAAATTTTATAAATATGTACAGTGGTGCCCTTATGTTTAGCTCACAATGTAAAGATAGTGCTCCCACGTCAACATGTATTTTAGATAGGATTCTTAACGATAACCTGTATGAAGATGATGTTATGATGATTGATGACATGATGAGCAATACAAAGAGGATTCCTACATGGTTGCACACTACTTTAATTAAAGAGGGACAACTGATTCACAGTGCAAAAAGAGTTAATATTAGCTTTGCTATGCTATTCAATGGCTATAAAGTTTGAGTACAAGATTGAAAAAAATGAACCAAAGTGTATTCAAGTTTTTTACCAATTTAAGGAAACCAAAAGGTACTCATGGATGTTATTTGCTTCTCCTCCTAGAAATTAAATTATTTTGTTATAAAGAACTTTGTGAACAATCACACATGTGGACAACGTGGTAACAATACTGATCATTCAAGGTCACCTCAAAAATTCATTGCGACCCAATTACAACCTGTATTAAGGGTTTGGCCGTACATCTGTCCTATTAATGTGTAAAAAAAGTTTCTTAGTTAGTTGCCTAAGGATCAAGTATAGTAAGATATATTGTGGTAAAGAGAGAGCACAAGATTAGCTATATAGTGATGCTTATGAGGTGTACGATCAATTACGATGGAAAAATAGGTATTTTTGTTACATTTAAATATTATTTGTTAAGTATTTTCATTGTTTGTTAACTTTAGCATTTAACATTTATGTTTTAAATATTATAGGTATGAGGACAGGGGTAAGGAAACAAGTCCAATATTTGCATTAAATAAAGTCAGGGAAGGTTTAGATGACTCTTCATTTGCTATGCCGCTTGCATAAATTATTTCTTGAGTGCGACCTTTTTGAAAGTCAAAGGTATACTCCTTAACGCTATAGCATACGATAAAAATCAATGGATATTTACACTAGTCTATTGCATATGCAATCAGAAAAGTAACATTGGCTAGAAGTGGTGTTTTCTTCGAAAGCTGATGCTATTGTGGAATTCATTATGTCTTCGATCGATTACAACGAATTCAAAAGAAAATAGACTTTTTATAAGACTTCTTCTACACAATAAAAGAAAATTACAACTCTCTAAAAAATAACACAAAAATCATTTATCGATTTTTGTTTTGTGGGACTTTGCCTGTGCTGGGAGTGCTTTGGCTCGTGGACTACCAAATCACAGATTGTGAAAACTTTGGGGATCCTTTCTTCATTTATCAAAGTAAGAATTTGAAGCGAATATCTTATTAGTGTAAGATGTTCACTCTTCTAAAGATCAAGTCAATGCTTAGATCTTTAGGAATCACTAAAAGATTTAGCAACGTTTATGAGGAATGAAGACTCTCTCTCTTGCTCAAATTCCCAAAAAGCCTAATCTTCTCTGCTCCAATCTGCTCTCCTCTCTTGGATTCGTGTGTAGGGAGGTATTTATAGGGATAGGGGTATGTAACAGTGGAGATGGAAGTAAAATAACTGACCACTCGCAATCTCTTTGGGCGCGTCAGTCTACACTGCCGCAGCCATTAGCGCGTCAGTGTAAGCTGGCGCGGCTAAAGAGGCAGTTTTAACCGTGTTCAGCCACTTTTGCAACTGTCTTCCCACGACTTTAGACCCTCGAAATATCACTTTTCTCGGCCTGTAACCACCCCTCCACGTTAGCACACGTTCTCCTTTCGTTATGATGCTACGTGGACTCTCAAAAGATGTTAAAAACTGTCAACAAATCACGTGGGAGGCTACCCTACCATTTGCGCGTCACCACACCCTACCGCGCATATGCGCGTCACAATTCACCGCCATGCCTTGCCGCGTCACCATAAGCTACCGTGCCTAAACGCGTCACACTCCGCTGTCGCGCCTAAGCGCGTCACTATATACTACCGTGCCTATGCGCGTCAGTATTGGTCGCTGTGTTAACACACGTCAGTCTATGTTATTCCATCTGTTCCTTTGCTTCCTTTTACCTTGGATACTCCCCTTTTACTTAAAAAAATGACATGCATCACCCTTTCTTTGTCTTGAGCGGTATTTGGATAACTATAAGTATTTTTTGACGCCTACAGATAGCCCCTCCGAAGTATCTTAAACTCGTTCTTTTATAGAGCAGTCTGGGACACTTTGGATAAGATAGGTTTTACTTACACTCTCTTCAGTACTTAGTTTAGGAGATTGCATAGAAGGGCCTATGAACAGCTTTAATTCTTAACTTCTTCATCTTTTAGTCTACTCAGTGCTTTGTAGAATAGCTAAAATTTTTATAGTGCTACGTTTATCGCTTGACCGTTGTCGAAGTCTTGAACTAGAGCTGGTGTTGGAGAACAGAGGACTAGTTTATACTCATATACCTTATCAGAGTGTTTGGGAAATAGTTTAACCTCATATACCCGTTGGGAAGTTCAGGGAGATGCACTTTATACTCATATACTCATCGGAGTTTTCAAGAATGTATTCCAAATATAATGGAAAATGTATGTATACAAATACCTATTGAATCACCGTGTGTGCGTAACACCTTTTGTGCGTCAGCGTATACTAGCGCGCTAACGTGCATCAGCGTTGACTACCACACGCTTGCACGTCAGCATCGACTGCTGTGCGCTTGCGCGTTAGCATCGACTGTCGCGCGCTTGAGCATCAGCATCGACTGCAGCGCGCTTGCGCGTCAGCATCGACTGCTGCGCGTAAAGGCGGTCATTCGGGCTTATAAGTCAATTGTCGGGCCTTTTCGGGTTATTTCTCCCCGCTTCTTTGAGTTCGAAACCCTCCAAAATACCCTATAAAAGGTACCCTTTGGCTCTTCCTCTCCTCACCTCTTCATATTTTGGTGATTTTGTTCGAACAAGATCTAGGGTTTTGGGTGTTCTTCTTGATTTTCAAGCTTCTCTTTCAATTTTTCCACTCTCTAAGTCGGTTATCTTCGATCTCTGGTAGAACCGCACCCCTCTCTTGTATATTGGGTTCATTTTGCCTCTCTTGTTTGAGATTTCATTTAAAAAAAAACCTAGCCTTTATGGTTCTTTAGGTTGATTCCACCATGTCTCCTAAGAAGGCCCGTGTTTCCAAAGGCAAATCGGTGGCCCAAGCGTCAGAGGAGGTTGAGGCCGTTGCTACGTCGTTTGGAGGTAACTTTTCAGCTTTTTCTCTGTCCAAAACTGATGTTTTTTGTATATAACCTCGTTTGTCTCCTTTGAGAGTCATCCGGGAAGAGTCGACATCCTCCTTCAAGGGGATTAACACTACCAAATTACATATCTTGTTTGATAAAGACATGTACTACGGCCAAGATATGAGTTTTTTGCTCAACCTTGTGGCTTTTTGAAGCCAACGGCCGCTGCTCAGTTACCGCGACAGAACGTGCTGCCGCGCACGGCAGCAGACATTGCTGCGGCTGAGTGCGGTGACATACACTGTCGCGGTAACGCACGACAGTGAACAATGCCACGGCTACTTAGAACATTGAGCCTAGTTCTTCTAGCCTCCTCTTTATTCAACTGTGTTCCAATCTCGTTTGCAGTGCACTTTCCTTCTGTTGCTTTTTCTGGTGAAGAAAATACCAGTCAAAGTAGTACTCTTCAAGCTTCTTCTGATGGGGATTTTCTTGTTAGAGGGACCCGTCAGTTTAATGAGGGTTATGCTGACAGCATCCCTGAGCTGATTTATGAGGGAAGTCGTCGCACATTGCGTCAGTTGTTAACCGACTCGCCTTTAACATCTATTCGAGACTCCACCGAACCTCTAAAGAAACATGATTATCTGTTTAGGGATTCAATTGAAGATCCTGACACCCTTTGCTGTGGTCCTGAAGCTTGGTTGAATGAGTACGACGGGGACCTTCTGTTCCTTCCCCCGTTTCCCCGACACTACTCGATTTTACAATTACGGAATTTAACTATTTTAAGGAAGATGTCATGGTATTTGACAGATGACCATGAACGCATCCATTGTGGATTCATCAGTAAGGATATTAGTGCTCCTGGCTCCAGTGGTCGACATACCATTCATGGTCTTCACGCAGAGGTACTTGGACCAGACAGTGGACCTGACAACAAATTCATGATAAGGGCCAACATAATAAATAATCGACTTGCTCGAATTGGCAGAGAATTTCCTCTTAAGAAGTTCAGATGCTTCGATTGGGTTCATTCGCTTGCAGACAAATGGTGGTCTAGGATGACCAAGTATGTGCTCGGCCGCTGGGGTCGAGAGTTAGCTAACTTAGGATTAGATATCCTAATTCGAGCTAGCATGCATGGTCTCCTAATAAGCGTGGATCATTTTCTCACTCTATTCGAGTCTTATAACCCGGATACGAATACATTCTTCACCAAGTACGGGGAATTAGGGCTTCCACTTCATGAGATGATGAAGGTCTCAGGATTACCAATAGGGAATACTCCATACCAAGAATATTTTCCTGCTAATCGTCAGCTTATGAGGATGAAGAGGGCTGGTTCTGTTGCCTATGACATCCTTTGGGAATTAACCTGTCATTATCAGATGACGATAGCCAGGATTGAGGTGAAAAGCAAGAAGGCAGCTCAAGTTAGTCTGAAACAATTCGCCGATTATTTATTCCAGAATCTCGGAAGTTCGACTGGTGGAGCAGTTTGTGAATCGCCTACACTGACTCCTTCTGATATTAACAAGTTGATCGTGAAGATCGATGCAATCTTACACAATTGGATCATCCGAAGGTAGTTTCCCAAGTGGTATGAAATTCAGAACTTTCTTGTGGCAAGCCACGAAAAGGATGAAACCTGACTCTTCTCGCCGGCTATTTGGCCATATGGTTAAAGATGTGTGTAGTACCACAGTCTTTAGATGCTCTTCCTCTCGAGGTTCTCTTTCCTACCATCTAACTAGTCGTCGGAGGCAGATTATCTTTACTTTCAGCCATGATCGCTGACATTCATAGCAGCCTACGCAACTTGGCCAAAACCTTCACAAAAGTGGATGCCCAGCCTTCAAGTAAAACTCCTATGTTAAGGGTTGAACTACCATACACATATTTTGCCGTGGTTGGTCCTCCACTGAACCGACATGATGTCAGCTCTTGACGTATCTGATCTAGAAATTCCTCTGTTGTAGCTTTTAGAGGGGTGTAAATGGTTGAGTCCTTCCCGATAATGGTCTGATATAGTGGGACAGTTCAAGAATGCTAAATGTTAGGGGTTTTATAAATGTTTCCCTCGATTTTCTGGCGCATATAATGATCTGCTCATTGATGAGGAAATACCTGAGACTAATAGGACTTCTCTCAACATGGGCGGCTTTCATTAGCTCATGAACATTCGATCAGGTTGTAATATTTTTCGGTCAAGAAATAATTGTAGAATCGAGCCTTACCTTCCTTGCCGATTTGCCCGACCATTTGGCTATGATCAATTATACGTCGGGAATCCCAACAGATGACCAACGACCTGTGGAGGTCTTATTGATGAGGTGCGAGCTTGGTTTTGGAATATCATTGGCTGTACCGGTGCTCAATTTAGCTTACCTGTTGCTGAGCCTGAGCTTTAAACGACTTTCCTTTACTACCGATGGGTCTTAGCTGCCAACGCACCCCTTAAGAAGAGGAGTATTTCTGAATTAGAAGCTGAAGCTGCTTCTCGGTCTACTACTGGAGTAGCCCGCAGGACTACGACATCTAGAGGTGGAAAAAAGCTGCTACATCCTCTCGCAAAGGAAAACAAGTGGTGAATTCCGAGGAAAGCAATGAAATTGAGACGTCCAATGAGGAAGCTGATACCCTTTCTTCTCCTGTAGCCCACAGGACTTGTCATGCTTCTTCACCTACATCACCGAGTGCCCCCTCAAAGCCAGTACAAATGAAGATGAAAACCATTCCTTTGTCATCTTCCAACAAGATGACTGTCAGATGGCCTGTTCGGGAAGAAGACAAAGAAGAGGAGGAAGATACCACACCGCTCATTAGCAGGAAGAGATCCCGATCTCCTATTTCTTCCAAGGCTCAACCCTGCCCTTCTCAAGGAATTGAACTATGGAAAAAATTTCATCATGAGAGTTCTGAGGTTCTAAGAGATACTCGTCTATCGAAGAGGATTAAGAAGACTACCCATTGACAACGTAAACTCCCCCCTTTATCTGAAGAGGAGTTTACCCAAGACCTTCCGGTTGACGAAGGAGGTAAAATCTCATTCTCGTCTCTCTTTCATTATTTTATTTTCGAATATAAAATCTTATTTATTCTTTTTCTGTCGCAGATAGGCAAGGAGAAGAAGGAGAAATTGTGCCTAAACCCTCCTCCCCTGGCTTAAGGGACATTGATGAATCTAGTTTCACTCAATAGGTGTATAAAGCGATGAGTGAAGAACCTATTGGTATAGACACCGCTGTTCCTCCCGTCATTGCATTGACACCGCAGATCACCGACACAGGTACAAATATTTTCTCATTTGGAGATAAATTCTGAGAAATAAGTGAATCGGAACATGTTCCTCTTCTACTAACCTGTGCACTTTATCTTCTTTTAGTTAAACTAAAGGAGATAGGTACGAGTAGTAGCGCTGCTGATCCCGCAACTGTCATTAAAGGTAACCTTAGTTTTATTCACTTTGGTTCTTTCATACTTCTACGTATGTGCTGATGAGTCTTTCTGTCTTGTAGATATTCCTATAGATGAGACAGGAGAACAGGAAATTAGTCACGACGTGGAGATCGACGACTTTAATGAACATAGTTTCAATCTCGATTTCTCCGAAGATGACCATCAACGTATTTCCGATCTGCTGTTAGACTAAGCTCCGACTGCTACTATAGGACCAACTACTAGAGTTGGTTCCACTGAAGTAGGTACATCAGAAGGTATGTACTTTCAAATTTAGGTCTTCAATTAACCTCTTGTTTCTCATTTTAATAATTAAATAAGAACTTTAGTCGTAGGACCAACCATTGAAGTTGATGCGTCTACTATCATTGGTGCATCCGATCAACCTGAAGGCTTAGGTTTCCTGCTTTTAACAGGTCCCCCGGCTAAAATTGAACTGTCAGCTATTGTTCCTCCGACTGCTGATACTGCTGAGACTGAGCCCGTTGCAATTTCTGGTCCGTCCCCACTTATTCACGAAGTCGGAGTGTCGAATGCAACCGTGGAAGAGCAAATCACTACAACTGCTACTCCACTTGGTACATCTTGTCTTTAATGTATTTTGTAGTTGGATTCACACTTTTAGAGTGTTTATTCATCTTTATCTTGTTTGTAGAATCATCTCCCAAGAGACTTGTTGAACTGAACCCAATGGCATCTAAGGTCTCAATTGAACAATCAGCTGATATAGCAGGTCCATTAACAAGTTCCATTCTTGGACAAACTCCAATGGTTGTAGAACCCACCCCGGTATCGACAAGTCAAGGTAATCAAGTCATGGAATTTTTCGCTAAACTTGGGATACTCCCGTTCGTTGCTATGTATGCGCATATATATTTTGTATTGACTTTATCTGTTCTCATAGCAGCTCTTCCCTCATCATTGTCCGATCGTATCCAGACTTTATTGGTAGATGAAGACCCGGACAAAGCTGTCATTTGCTCTGATCTTCAAGGTTTTATCTTCTTCTTAAATACTGTTGTTGATCGAGTCATCCTCAAAGGATCCCCTTTCGAGAATTTTAAAAGATCTCTCGATCGTCATGTCTTAGGGATTAGAGAAGACAGATATGCTGAATTGGCCGATTTGATCGAAGCTTATTTAATCGACCTCAAACAAAATGTTGAACATTTGAGGGACCTTCGTACCAACGGCGTGTCTTCTTATATTGCTTCTCAGATGGATTTAAGACTACAGGCGTGACGTGATTCTCAGAAATCAGCTGAATCTGAACTCCAAAAATTAAGGGTCCGTGTTAGTCAGATCAGGGTAAGTATTGTCAAGAAGGCACAAGCCAAGATTGACTTGCATCGGAATTTAGAGTCGGGTCGAGCCGAGATAGCCCACTTGAAGGAGCAGCTTATGAAGGCTGAAGATGCTCAGGAAGCCTAGGAGTCCAATCTGGAGGCATTAACTCGAGCCGAGTTAAACCTGTTTCAACAGCTAAAACTTCAAGACCAAATACTCGCTGAAAAGGAACAAGAGGTCATCAAACTTCAAAGTGTTGACGAAGGAAATTATAAAGCTAACTTGATAGTTGAGCTTGAACAGACTTATACCATAGAGCTCTCCAAACTTGAAGATCAAATTCGTCATTATAAGCTGTTGTAATTTGAGAACATATATTTTTTCGTAGCTTTGTTGGAATGCTTTTGATGAATATGGTGAACTCTTTGCTCATTGAAATTTTATTTTGATTACTCATTCTTGTTTAGAATAAATGACCATAATACTTATAGAATTTTTTGGCAAATCCTCAGCCCTCAACGAGTTTTGTGTTCCTTTACCGACTACCGTTTGAGTCGGGCTAGTATGTGAATTATCTAAAATCTGTTTCACATATAACGTTAGGCTAAAAGAATTAAACTCTCTTAGACTTTGAACTATAATATTGAATATGTAGGGTACATGTGTTAGATGTAGACTTATCTCTAATAAGGGATAGAGATAACATCCCCCATGCGTGAACGGCATGGATTTTGAAATGTAAGTAGGTTACATTTCCTAGGTAGGAAAATGAACCCAGGATTAGAAAGAAAGAATTGGATATTCTATCTCTCAATCTCTTGTTTGTTAGTAGAGATGAACCCAAAATCAGAGAGGAAGAATTTTATATTCTACCTCCTGGTCTCTTGTTTATTGGTAGAGATGAACCCAAAATCGGAGAGGAAGAATTTTATATTCTATCTCCTGATGTAAAGAAAACTCAAAGTAGGATCTCCACTTAGAGAATCTGGACAGGTTTGAATAATCCTAACCATCATAAGGATTGATTGTTCAACTTGGAAGTAGGCTTCTCGTTCGTAGAATGAATCGAGAGTGGATTTTGGTTGTGGTCCTAACTGTAATAAGGTTTGACCAAGTGAGAACTGAGATAATTTTACCTTTAATAGGCTAAATTGTTCAAATAAAATTGAGGCCCTTTCGTTTATCGAAAAGGAATTTCAATTTTGAAGATGAATCTCTCGTACATGAAAGGAATCGAGAGGTGATTTTAGCTTTAACCTCAACTGTAGGAAGGTCTGACTAAATAAGAAACGGGAGCGAGGTACAAATAACAATGAGACTGTTGACTTGCACACAAGAATTTGACACGAAAGGATTCGATGATTGATATGGACTAATAAATTGGAATTTCCTTTTGATATTGTATCATAATTTCAGCATTGGGAATGTTAAAAACCAGATACAATGGGAGTTTGAAGGATTTTAATCCATGACGGATTTTGGTGGACCCACCGTCAATTAATTCTATCGGTGAGGGATTTTACGGTGTGGGGTTATGAATCATCGAATCCCCCGCAATTACACTGTGAGGGTTTCATGAGGAAAGACCGACTGTATTTTATCGTTGAATCTCATCTCAACAAAATGCTTACAATTATAATGGAAGGTTCTTAATTAGAAATAATTAGATGATCACAGTGAAAGAATATTAATCATTTTCATAATAATTAAGAATGGATTATTCAAATGATCAGTTTCTATTTAGAACAATTAATTGATCTCGGGTTATCCTAAAAATATCCTATACAGGATTCTCTAGGAACTTCCCGTTTTATATAGGTCATCCTGAACATACTACGGATAGTACTTCTTCAGGAACTTTCCATTTATTGGCATCATTAATTTGTTACCATCCTGGGTAATCAGGCGATTCACACCATTTGAATAGACTATTTCTATTACAAACGGTCCTTCCTATTTGGGTTGGAATTTTCCTTTCTTCTTGGAATTAAGAATCATGGGTCTCCGAATGGCAAGAACTAGATCTCCTTCCTTAAAGCTTCGTCGTCGGACTTTTTTATCGAAAGCCCGAGAAACTCTAGCCTGATAAAACTCGATTTGTTGCTGAGCTTCCAAGCGCTTTTCATCTAACATCTCTAATTCTTCGAGATGTTTCTGGTGATGTTCTTCTGTTGTCATTCCCGTTGCGAGAGCAATGTAGAGAGAGGGAATTTGTATTTCTAAAGGAAGGACAGCTTCACATCCATATGTTAAGGAATACGTGGTTGCTCAAGTTGTCGTACGAAAAGTTGTACGATACGCCCACAGAGCTTCACCGAGTTTGTCATCCTAATCTCGCTTATTGACTCTCACAAGTTTTGCCAAAATCTTGATAATAGTCTTGTTGAAAGCTTCAGTTAATTCGTTAGCTGTGGGATTATAAGCAGTCGATGAAACATCCTTAATTCTGAATTTACCGCAGAATTTGATAAATGCGTTGCTGACGAATTGAGGACCATTGTCGTGCACTATTCGCCTCGGAACACCATTGTAGGCGTATAAAATTGCCTATAGGACCCTTCGCACAGCTCGACATGAGGAATCGACAAATGAACGAATCATCGAGTGATGAGGCGACGAGGTCAACAAATTGCACGCGATCAACAGAATGCATTCGCGTGCGGAATCAATCCAACGGTTCGGGGAGTCAATGAGTCGTCCAACCAAGAACGGACTCGGATGAATCGCGATCGAATCAAGATCAGCTTTGGACTCGAACTCAGAAATGGATTTACTGCCAAATCGGGAATCAAGTCAACAAATCGATTCCAAACCAAGTCAACCACAAACCGGAAACAGCGGAAAAGTCCGAAACGAACAACACCCGAGGGGACTCGGCCGAAACCGAGCCACCTCAGGGTGTCTCGGCATGAGCAGAGCCACCTTGAGGTGGCCGGCTCCCCCCCCTCTTGTGTGTGTTGGCCACACGTGCACGGGCACAGTGACGCTTGGCTATAAATAGGAGAGGGGGTTGTTCATTTGAGAGGGTTGGATTTTGGAGGAGGCGAAGCCCTGCAGAACTGAAGACTCAGATCTTAAAAAAGATTCAATCTTTGGGGACTCGAAGACTTGCTCATCCGGATCTGGTGCTCGGCGATCGTCAACGCCAAATAAGGCAGGAGTTCGAGAGGATCGGATCTCAGATCTACGTTGTTATACTCCGGATCAAAGCTTGGTCTTTGATCCCGAGATTTGAGCGATTGTTTCCTTGGTGAAACAATCCCTTCGGCTATTATTTCCTTAGTGAAATAATACCCGTTATACTGCGTAGATCCGACCGGATCTAGATCTCACGGTTGTCCACGGATAAACCCCGGCGCAGGCAAACAACCCACGCAAGCGAGCGACCGCAAAACAGGAGCTCGCGATTTGTTCGAAAAACAAGAGAAAAAGTTATAATCTTTCTTTTCTTTTATTTTGATTTTCGTTGTAACCGGATCTTATAAAAAGACCGGATCTTTGTAACCGATAAACAGTTATTAAGAGTGCAATGGAATCAATGAAGAAAGACACAATTTTTCCCGCGAACAATCTGGCGACCACAGTGGGAGCCACCGATCTCGCTGCCGAGATCATTGCGTCGCAGCCATGGATCCCGATCCCGGTCGTGGAGGAGGTCGAATACGAGTTCGACCAGTAGAAATTCGAGGAGTACTTGTCATCCTCGTCCGGATCAACCTCCCCCCGCAAGTCCAAGAAGTTCTCCGCCAGGAGAAAAGCTCGTTGGTATGAAGATGTTGAAAACACCAACGAAGATCTCGCCCCGTTTGATGCCAAAGTTACATCGGGTGAGATCTCTCCAACTTTCAACCAGGTCAGATCTGCTCTGGCCAAATCTTCCGTTGCCGAGGGCGTGGTGACTCTCTCGAAGAGAGCCCGCCAAAGGCAACGTTAACGCCTTGCGAAACAATTCGCAAAGGTAATGGAATCTGTGGACGAGATCCGCTACAATACGGATCTGAAGAACAGAAGAGGCAAGCAGCCTCAACAACAGATGAATGGTGGTTCCTCCAAGCCGCCAACAATACAATGGGTCCATGTTAAACGGAACCATTCAACGTTGGAGGAACGCATTCGCAAGTGCCGTGCATTATCAGCGCAGGCACGGGCTCAAGCTGAAGAAGCCCGTAGAAAGCTTCAAAAGGAGGTGACAAAGAAGCCGCCACCAACCCGCAAAGTGTGGAGGCCGAAATCCGAAGTGGCGATTCAGGCCAAAGAGCAGCCTTTGCAACCTTCGAAGCAGATTCAACCTCCGGCGAACCAAACAAAGTCGCCGACAATTCCCATGGCCACTCCAGGAGGTCACGCGGAATTATCCCGGAGAAAGAAGTCAGTTTTGGAGCGCCTCGGCCCACTTCCCGATGGACGATGCAAAGCTCCAGTTCAAGAACGTTTGGGCCCAATGAAGAAGCCCCGAACAGCTCAACATGCTGGGGGTCGCCGTCATTTTCAGCATGACAAGGAGTTCAAAGCAGCTGCGCAGGCCAATTTGCGCATTGAAGTCCAGGAGCACGCTGAGAACTGGCGCTCACAAAGGCATGTTTCGAGGCGCGTAACTTTTGAAAGCCCGAAGAAGGCAGTTCACCCTCAGAAGGAAACGTTGTCGTCCGATGTCGATGATGTTATACCTGAGAGATCGTACCAACACACGATAGGTTGCTCCGACTTTCATACGGACGAGCTGTACTATCGTGCTGGGGGTACGAGCAGAGCCAGAAAGAGAAGTCCTCATAGGCTCGAAGCTCAATGCCCCTGTTCCAAACTCATTCGGGCGGTATTGTCTGAATGTAACTACATCAAGACGGTCCCCGAAAGATTTTCGGTGTTCGAAAGGCTCAGCACTAAAACCCCAAAGTCAAGGCCTAGGTGTTTCTGACAAAGAAGAGCGGTGGATGAAAACAGAGAATTTCCGAGGGTCACCGCTAATATGACCAGCAAAGGGACACCGGCACGGGATGATCTCGAGTCGATTCTGAAAGCATCCCGGCGTCTAACCCGTCTGCAGTCCGAAGCCATCGCACGAGGAACTTATGGTAGGGTTCGGATAAGACCACCTTCAGAAGATGAAGAATCGGATGCTTGCTCTGCGGTTGCGTCTGACAACACCGTGTCCAGCGAAGGAGAACCCCGCGAGTCATTCATGATAAGCGCGGAACAAGTGGCCAAGATGCTTGAAGATGCTATGGCCAAACAACAGGAAAGCTTCAGGCTCGAGATGCAGATGGCCATGCAGACCATGAAAGAAATGCATGACCAACAAATCCAGGCATTGAGGAACCAACAAGGCGAACCAAGTCGTCATAACCAGAACAATCTGGAAGATGAGGACACAGGTGAAAATGAAACTCGTGACGCCAATAACCCTCTCGTCAATGCAGGGGGTGATGATGAGGATGCCAACGAAGGTACAGGTGAAAACCTGAAGATCAAAAACCTCGAGAATAAGATCAATACGTTGATTTCTGCTCAAGAGGTGAAGAAGACGGGCATTCCTTGTCCATACCCAAAAGAGTGGGAATCAATCCCCTATCCTAAGAAGTTTAGTTTAATCAACTTCACGCCGTTCGATGGGAAGTGTTCCCCCACTCAGCATTTGATTTACTTCAAATCGCACCTGGGTGTTATCTCCGGCAATGAGCCTCTGATGGTGCGGTCATTCGTTGGCACTCTTCGCGGAGCCGCCTTCGATTGGTATCGCCGCCTCAAGCCAGGAAGCGTGAATAGCTGGGACGACATGGAGACAAAATTCCTCGCTAACTTCTTCGATGACGACACCGAGATATCCATCGGAACGTTGCTCGACAAGAAGCAAAAGGACGGGGAACCGGTCGAAACCTTCGTCAAGAGGTTCCGGAACAAAGCGTTGAATTGCTGGGACCCGATCACCGAGGAGTTCATTCTCCAGACTTGCCATAACAACCTCGCATTGGACGTGTTGGAAGCAATGGGAACAACACCGTCCAACACTTGGAAAGACTTGAAGGTCCGAGGGGAACAAGCCGAACGCTTCCTCCGAAGGAAGAAGGCCGAGAGGAGTCAATCGACGACAAATCCTCCGAACTCAAACTTCGCCTCCCGTGGTAAAGGAAAGACACCCGCAACGACTGTCGATGCTAATCAAACATCGCAACAGCAGTCCCGGAGGCAGCAAAAGACTTCGGATCAGAGGCCTCAAAAAGAGTACTCCTTCAAGGACGAAGATGTTCCAGCCATCTTCAAATCCCTCCTTGACAATAACAAGATCAAGCTCCCACCGATCACGAATCAGGAGGAAGCTGACGATATTGCGGATCCGAAGTACTGCGCATACCACAGGAGGATCCTTCACCCAACCAAGGCGTGCTTTACACTCAAGAATAGCATCCAGACCTTGGTTGAAGCCGGTGTCATAATGCTAGAGTGAGCCAGTTGAAAACGGAATAACTCCGACCGGTATAAGAGTATAAACTGCTTCCTGAAACTCCGAAGAGTATACGAGTATAAACTGCTTCTCAATACTCCGACCGGTATAAGAGTATAAACTGCTTCCTGAAACTCCGACCGGTATAAGAGTATAAACTGTTTCCTGAAACTCTGACCGGTATAAGAGTATAAACTGCTTCCTAAAACTCCGACCGGTATAAGAGTATAAACTGCTTCCTACCACTCCGAAGAGTATACGAGTATAAACTGCTTCTCAATCCTCCGACCGGTATAAGAGGTTAAACTGCTCCCTGATACTCCAATAGGTATATGAGTCTAAACTATTTCCACGGGAAGTTCCTGGAGAATGCCATGCGGGGTATTCTTAAGGATAACTCGATCATGCAGCTGATACAATGATACACCCAGTTTTGCAAAGAAAGCTGGGGTTGGATAATTCATGTAACGGAAAGTTCCCGGAAGAATGTTAAATGTAATATTCTTAGGGATAACCCGGTCATGATGAATAAAGTGATAAACACTAAACTCATAATTTCCGAACACTCTTTTGCTGAGATGAAATCCGATCACTTCATTGGATCAATTTTTCCTCACAAAACTCTCATTGGTGTTTGACGACTCATAGTCTCCACCACAGAATCCCCCACCGATCAAACTAATTGACGGTGGGTCCACTAAAATTCCTTTCGGTTAAATCCACTCAAACTTTTGATGTATCTGTGCACTCAACACTCCTATTGTTAGAGTCCGGATATAATACTTGGAATTTTGATATCAATCCTTGACGAATTGTCAAACCCCTTTGTGTTAAGTCCTTATAACTTAACACCAAGAATACCCCCTTTGAGTGATTTGTATGAATCAACATTCTTATAGTAATTTGTACTCTTACTCTCACTTTTTACTTGGTCAAACCTTCCTACAGTTAGGGCCAAAACTAAAATCCCCTCTCGATTCCTTCAATGAACGAGAGGCCCACAAATCGAGCGATCAAACCTTCTTACAATTAGGATCGTTTTAAACCCCCCGCTTGGTCAAACCTTCCTACAGTTAGGGCCAAAACCAAAATCCCCTCTTGATTCCTTCAATGAACGAGAGACCCACAAATCGAGCGATCAAACCTTCTTACAATTAGGATCGTTTTAAACCCCCCACTTGGTCAAACCTTCCTACAGTTAGGACCACAACCAAAATCCTCTCTCGATTCCTCCAATGAACGAGAGGTCCGCTTTCAAATCGAGTGATCAAACCTTCCTACAGTTAGGGTCATCTCAAGCTCTAGTTTGGTCAAACCTTCATACAGTTAGGACCAAAACCACAATTCATTCTCGATAAACGAGAGATTCATCTTTAGTTTGGTAATCAAACCTTCTGACAGTTAGGGTTATCCGATTCTTTTCGATTCTCGGAGTGGAGATCCCACTCTTAGTTTCACCTTTCCGAATTATGGGGGTGGAGATCCCACCTCGAGTTTCCTTTCTTTCTTTGTTTAGGGAATAGAATATAAAATTCTTCCTTCCCACACCAATTATTTTCTAAGAATTTTGGATTCATTCTAGGTATTTTATCCCGAAACCTAAGCATGGATAAGTCTGCGCCTAACACGCGCTGCCGGTTTAGTCTTTCTCCGTAGAAGAAGACACCAGAGTTCGATTCTGAGGTATTTTATCCTGAAACCTAAGAAAGGATAAGTCGGCGCCTAACACGCACCGCCGATTAGTTCTTAACCGTTAAAAAGAACACTCGCTCACATATTCAACATTGTGGCAGGTTGTTATTAATAACGCCAAAATCCATGCCTTATACGCATGGGGAATTTCATCCTGAATCCTAAGAAAGGATATGCCGACGCCTAACACGCGTCGCCGGTTTAGTCTTTCACCGATTGAAGAAGACACCAGAATCCGATTCTGGGGACCTTTATCCCGAAGCCTAAGTAGGGATAAGTCAACGTCTAATACATGTTGCTGGGTAGCCTATTCCCATAACAACGGCGAAGTCTACGTATTCAAAGTCGTAGCACAAAGTCTTAGAGGATTCACCCTCTTAGCACAACGTAACATGCGGAACGGAGTTAGACAATCCGCATGCTACCCCGACTCAAACGGTAGTCGGTAAAGGTTAATCAAATCCGTTGAAGGCTGGGGGTTAGCCAAAAATCCTAAAGTCAACGCCTAACACACATCGCCGGGTAACCTATTCCCGTAACAAATGGTAAAGTCTATGTATTCAACATCATAGCACAAAGTCTAAGGGAGTTCATTCCTTTAGCACAACGTCACATGCGGAACGGATTAAAACAATTCGCATGTAAGCCCGATTCAAACGGTAATCGGTAAGAGCACGTCAAATCCGTTGAAGGCTGAGGATTTGCCAAAAATCCTAAGTCAACGTCTCATACACGTTGCTGTTTAGTCTTTTCACGGGAGAAAGACGAAGTCTACGTATTCAATATCGTAGCACTAAAAGGGTTGACTCTTTTAGCACAACGTCACATGCGGAACGGACTTAAACAATCCGCATGCTAGCCCGACTCAAATGGTAGTCGGTAAAGGCACATCAAACCCGTTGATGGCTGAGAATTTGCCAAAAATTCTATAAATACGAGTCATTGACGCATCAATTTTATGAATTGGTCTCGTGACTCAAGTATCTGCCACGCTCCAATACCTTAAGAGCTTAAACTGTGTATACTCCAGAAGACGTACGAGTATAAACTGTGTCGGACGTCGAACAATACGTCGCAATGAAGCCTGGACGCCGGACAACGCGTCGCAATGAAGCTCAAACGCCAGACAACGCCGTCAATCGATGATCAGTTCTATGTTGAAGCAACCAACTCGAGCTAAAAAGTCAAGAAATCAAGAATCGACTTCAAGTTCAAAATTTCAACAATGGTCAGACAATAAATGCAGCACCGGAATCCTTACAGACATTCGATAAAGCACCGAATAGCCTGAAGGAATTGAAGAAATCCATAACAGAAGCCATTCTAAAGTCCCGTTACACCGACTAAAGGTTGGGACAATCACATCCAAAGTATTCCAGACTCTTCTATCAAAGAATGAGACTGAAATACTTTGGAGGGGGTATCTGTAGGCGTATAAAATTGCCTATAGGACCCTTCGCACAGCTCGACACGAGGAATCGACAAATGAACGAATCATCGAGTGATGAGGCGACGAGGTCAACAAATTGCACGCGATCAACAGAATGCATTCGCGTGCGGAATCAATCTAACGGTTCGGGGAGTCAATGAGTCGTCCAACCAAGAACGGACTCGGATGAATCGCGATCGAATCAAGATCAGCTTCGGACTCAAACTCAGAAATGGATTTACTGCCAAATCGGGAATCAAGTCAACAAATCGATTCCAAACCAAGTCAACCACAAATCGGAAACAGCGGAAAAGACCGAAACGAACAACACCCGAGGGGACTCGGCCGAAACCGAGCCACCCCAAGGTGGCTCGGCCCAAGCCGAGCCACCTCAGGGTGGCTCGGCATGAGCAGAGCCACCTTGAGGTGGCCGGCTCCCCCCCTCTTGTGTGTGTTGGCCACACGTGCACGGGCACAGTGACGCTTGGCTATAAATAGGAGAGGGGGTTGTTCATTTGAGAGGGTTGGATTTTGGAGGAGGCGAAGCCCTACAGAACTGAAGACTCAGATCTTAAAAAAGATTCAATCTTTGGGGACTCGAAGACTTGCTCATCCGGATCTGGTGCTCGGCGATCGTCATTGCCAAATAAGGCAGGAGTTCGAGAGGACCGGATCTCAGATCTACGTTGTTATACTCCGGATCAAAGCTTGGTCTTTGATCCCGAGATTTGAGCGATTGTTTCCTTGGTGAAACAATCCCTCCGGCTATTATTTCCTTGGTGAAATAATACCCGTTATACTGCGTAGATCCGATCGGATCTAGATCTCGCGGTGGTCCACGGATAAACCCCAGCGCAGGCAAACAACCCACGCAAGCGAGCGACCGCAAAACAGGAGCTCGCGATTTGTTCGACAAACAAGAGAAAAAGTTGTAATCTTTCTTTTCTTTTATTTTGATTTTCGTGGTAACCGAATCTTATAAAAAGACCGGATCTTTATAACCGATAAACAGTTATTGAGAGTGCAATGGAATCAATGAAGAAAGACACGATTTTTCCCGCGAACAACCATATCGATATATGATGTAGTGTTTAATGAATTTGATAACATCGCTTGTCTTACTTCTTTAAGTGGAACTGTTTCTGCCCATTTTGAGAAGTAATCAGTGATTGCCAGAATGAAACGGTCACCTTTGACCGATGGCAGGAAAATAGGACCTACAATATCCATTCCCCATGTTTTGAATGGCCATGATGTTGCTGATGGGTGTAAATATTCTGGTGGCTGATGCATATAGTTCGCGTGTACTTGACAAGCGTGACACTTTCGGGCATAGTCAATTGCATCCTTGACCATAGTTGGCCAGTAATATCCCATTCTCCTAAGTCGATCGCAGAGTTTAGGACCGGGCTGATGTGCACCGTATGTCCCATCATGCGCCTCCTTGAGTGCCTATTCCGCCTCTCTATTAGATAGACAACGGAGTAATAGACCATCGTACGAACGTTGATACAACATTTGTGTTATAGCGTTGTAGTAAAATCTCGGTGCTCTTCGTCGAATCGAATCCCTTTCTCTTACATCTTCAGGTAAGATACCATGTAGGACATAATCGATGATAGGAAAACGCTAATCTTGAACTTCGGGTTCAACTCTTATTGAGTGTGCTTCTTTGGCAATCGAATCGTAGTTTAGAACAATAAGCTGGTGAGTTCTCACCATAATTAATTGTTCTATTTCGGGAGGTTGTGCCAAAGATACTGATAATGCCACTAATGTGTTTGCATATGCATTTTGGAGACGTGGAACGTACTCGATTAAAAATTCTTCAAACGAGCTTGCTATCTCGATGGCTGCCTAGTGGTATGGAATTTGATCTTGATTTCTGATCTCATACTCTCCTCATATCTGTTTAACTACCAATTGAGAATCACCAAAAGCTTCAATGTATTCGACCCCCAGCTCTTTGGAAAAATTAAGTCCGATTATTAATGCATTGTACTCAGCCACGTTATTAGAGCATGGCTCGGTCAACGAGTATGCTCTAGGCAATACGTGCTTCTCCAGGGAAACTAAAACGACCCCTACTCCTGAAGAGATTTTAGAACATCCGGGTGCACTCGCTACGTTAGTTTCTCGGGAAGCTCCATCAAAGTATAATTGCTACACTTGTTGATGTAATGTGGTGTTAACTTCGTGAGTTTCATTCGGCAAATCATCGTATAATTCGGCCGTATCTTTCGAAGGGTTTACCGCCAAAAGATCGCAAATAGCTTATCCCTTAACTGATTTTTGCTACTTGAAATGCAAATCATATTGCGATAAGACTAAGGCCCACTAGCTAAACGCCAATTCATAGAGGCTGGTTGGGTCATGAATACTCGAATTGGGTTTACGTTAGAAATGACATAGATTGTCGTCCAACTAAATAGTCGTATTTTTTGGATTGCGAATACCAGGGTGAGACATTCTTTCTCGAATAGCGAGATTCAGCTCCTACCAATATACGACTTAAATAATACACAGCTTGTTCGTGACCGTTTTCGTCGTCTTGTGCAAGCAATGCACTTAAGGAATGGCTTGTCGCTTTGACATAAATCAAAAACAGTCTGCTCGATTTTGGTGCAACGAGAATAGGCGGATTTGCTAGATATGTTTTGATATCCTTGAATGCCTTTTGACATGCTTCATCCCAAATGAACGACACACCTTTCTTCGTGAGTTTAGAGAACGACTGACATTTTCCGGAAAGGTTCGATATGAACCGACGGATATACGCCAATCGACCTTGCAGCCCTCTGAGCTCTTTAAGATTTCTCGGGGGTTACAATTCATGTATCGCCTTCACCTTTTCAGGATCGATATGAATACATTTTGTAGTGACGACGAATCCAAGAAATTTATCGCTGGACATTCCAAGGAAGGATTTAGTCAGGTTCATCTTCAATTGATGAGTCCTCATAAGATCGAACATCGTCTTCAAATCATTAAGGTGGTTATTTTTATCACGGCTTTTAACAACCAGGTCGTCAACGTAGCATTCAACGGTCTTCCGAACGTGCTCTTGAAAGATCTTCATCATTGCTCATTAGTATGTGGCGCCGATGTTCTTCAAACTGAAAGGCATAACAGTATAACAGAAGGCCCCAAGGGGTGTCCTGAATGTAGTATGTTTTTCATCGTTCAGGTGCATCTTTATTTGATTATATCCTAAAAATCCATCCATAAATGATATTCTCTTGAATCTGCATGTGTTGTCTATAATGACGTCTGTAATTGGTAGAGGGAAGTCGTCTTTAGGACAGGCGGTATTCAGATCTCTGAAGTCAATACAGATTATGATTTTTCCATTCTTTTTAAGGATTGGAACGATATTGGCCAACCAATCAGGATGTTGTTCTTCTCTGACGAAGCCTGAATCAATCAATTTCTTAACTTCAGCTTCTATCGCCTCCGTAATTTACGGACGAAACCATCTTTGTTGTTGTTTGACAGGTTTGACATCTGGTTTAATGTTAAGGCTGTGCATTGCTACATTTGGGTCAAGTCCCAGCATATCTTCTTAATCCCAAGTGAACACGTCGATATATTCTCTAACGAGGGCAATTAATTCTTCCCCCTCGTTTGCCGGAAGATCGTCGCTAATAAATATAGGTTTCAGATTGATTTCATCACCCATATTAATCTGGACTACTTTATCCTCAGTAGGAGGTTCCCTTTGTTCGAATTGATCGCCATATTGGATATTCATGTAATGTATCCAAGGGTCTTCCCAAGTGATCAAATGATCTTCTTCTTTTGTTGTGAAAGGATCGATCGTTGCCATGTTTGACATTAGGCTTTTGAACCTTTCCCCAATGCTTACATCTAGATCCAAGTTCAAAGAATCAAACGAGTATCCATTTTTAGTTGTTAATTGATTGATAATTTGCCAGCAATATTCATCATCAGATGATGAAATATAACCCAGACCCCTTCTATGGCTGTAATAATTGTCCGGCTTTCCTTTTGGTACATAGGTGGGACGGGGTGGAACCCTGGCACCTTGACCAAAACGAAGACCTTCACCAAGTGTAAGGTCATATCCTTGTTTCCTTATGTAGTCACTTGCTTGTGAACTATACCGAGAGAAATGTCATCCGGGTTCTTCATCATCTGAATTAGTGTCCAAGAAAAGATCGGGGATTGGGGATGGTTCCCCCTTTCCAAAGATTATTTCTTTTTCACTCCCTGTCTTTGCGGGTAGGATTACAGTCGTTCCGACTGAATCTTGGATGTATTTCGTCGTCGTGCAGGTCGAATGAAGTGGCATGTATAGGTCTAGATTATCATATATTTGTGCAATACATCATCAAGACAACGCGAGTACTCTAAATCATCATTTATTATTTCATCGGTAAGTTACCAGTTACAACTTTCATCTGACGATTCACCACCATCAAGATCGATTACAAGAGATTCAATATCATTTAGTATAAGACCTTCACTATAATCGAGCCTAGCTTCGGAATCAGCTTCTTCTCCACTGTCAGTACCATTGGCCGATGGTTCAGTGTCGGATTCGGCACCATAAAGAAGGGAGTCAGTAAAGTAATTCTCTAACCCATTGAATGGTTGCTTATCCGCTACCACCGTCTTGATCTCATCGTTAGTGTCAACATATTTCAGACATTGATGGAGAGTGGAGGAAACTATAAGATTACTGTGGATCCATGGGTGACCTAACAGTAAATTATAAGAAGTCTCTGCATTGATCACATAACAAGTGACTTCTGACTTTAAGTCTCTGAGTTGACACTTCATCCGGATTTTTTCCAATGGCCTAGATCCACTAGTATTAAATTCGTAAATAATGGTTCCTGTGGAGGCTAGCTTATTGGTAGGAATTCTGATGTGGTATATCAACTGAAGTTGCATGATGCTGATAGCGGAACCCAGATCAACCTGAATCCGGTTGACAATACTTGAGTCAATATATCCAGTGAAATATAAAGGCCTATCATGTTTCAAATTCTTGACTTGCATATCTTCTTTGATGAAAATAATGCAAGGGAATTTTGTAGCTGCCAGATTGCAATGCTGAACCGATGACTCTGGCTCTTCAGGGGTTGGCTTAATCTGAGTGAGAAATACCTCAGAATCAGCCAATGCTTCTTGCAAAGCTTCTCTGCTATCCTTTGAAAGGCGCAGTAACTTGTACAGAGTGATCCTTGCTGGGATATTAGCTAACTGAGTCATGACGTGGACACGATATGGAGCGTTCGAGCTTTCCGGTTTATCTCGTCCAATCGGTCGATTAAAACGAGACTGCCTCGGAACTTGAACCTCTTTATGTTGGGGTTCTTTCTCCTTTTGTTTATTAGTTGGTTGTTGTTGGGATTTCCCTGTAGGTGCAGAGGGAGTTGTAGCCACCCCCAGCTTAGCCAACATTTTAGCATCTGGATTAGAGGTTTCAGGGTACTTGTAGTGGTATTCGTTCCCACCCCGAGTAACGAAAACTTCTAGCTCTTCTTCAGAAAATGGCAGAGCTGGGATTTCTTCATCATTTTCTTTAGGAATTACCGAGGCTCTGTAACAGGACTTCTCTTTTCCCTTGCTTTTTCAATTTCTCCTTAGACGCAGATGTCGTCCATTGTTCATCTTCGAGCAAATCGGGATGAATCCAAAGAATTTCGTCGTTCGGGGTTGTATATGACGTAAGTCCTTTTTGACGCTATCCGTGAGGGTTATCGTTGATAGTTTGTATTTTAACCTTTGATACCGGTTCGGGTTAGAACCAGGATAAATGAACTGAGCCAAAGCTAATAGATACCGCATTTGCACTCACTTTTTTCTCTTTTGGTTTTGGCGTCACGATACCAACATCGATCAAGGTTTGTATTTTGTCTTTTAAGATATAACATGCCTTGGTGGGATGGTGGACCCTTCTATGGTATGCACAATATTTAGGTCGTTAGTCTTCTTCGCTTCTTTTTGGTTCGTGACTGGTGGAAGTTTGATATTATTGTTATCCAATAGATACTTGAAGATGACCGGAATCTCATCATCTTTGAAAGAATACTCTTTCGGGAATCTGGGTTCTGAAGTCTTAGACTGCCTCGGAGGCTATTGATTCTGATGTGGTGCCAACTGGAAAGACGATTGTTGTAGTAGTTGTTGTTGTGGTTGTTATGACGTCTGGTGAGCATCAACAGCAGCTGCGGACCCTCTCCCTCTGCCTCGAGGGTTAAAGTTTTGTTTTTGGGGATTCGCTGATGGCTGACCCCTCTCCAACTTCTTTCTCTTGAGAAAGCGCTCGGCTTGTTCGCCTCTCACCTTCAACTCTTTCCATGTTTTAGATGGCGCAACCCCCATGACTTCTAGTACATCTAAAGACAAGTTATTATGACATGTCTGAAGAATGAACTCTTCTGTGAGTGGATCTCGACAGTTCACTACTTTGTTCCGAAATCGCTTGACGAAGACGTCAACTGACTCCCCATATTTCTGCTTCTCATCCAGAAAGGTGCCAATGGAGACCTCAGTGTCATCGTCAAAGAAATTAGTAAGGAACAACCCTCCATATCATCCCAGCTACTGATACTCCCCGGCTTAAGACAACGGTACCAATCGAAGGCAGGCCCACGAAGGGTCCCTACGAATGACCGTACCATCAAAGCTTTGTTTCCGGAGATCGCACCAAGATGGGATTTGAAATATATTAGATGTTGCGTAGGTGAGCCCCTGCCATTAAAAGGAGTAAAGTTAATCAAACTAAATTTTAGGGGATAAGGAATCAGATCCCACTCCCTCAGGTACGGGTATGGGATGCCCGTTTTCTTCACTTCCTGAGGTGTCATCAGAGCATTGACTTTGCTCTCAAGATCTTGCATCTTATTGTCCTCTTCCTCACTCTTCTTCAAATAGATTTGAGAAGGTTGAGTAGATGATTTAGCCGGACCGCTTCCAGAGTTGTCTTTATCAGAAGGAGGATAAACAAAGATAGTTTCATCTTCCTCATGGTCATTATCGACCTCGGTTATACGTACATGTATGGTATCACGCCGGTTAGATTTAGCCTTTTGACTTGATTCTAGCTGTTGATGTTGTTGCGCTTGCAAATCCCTCATATGTTTCATCGTCAACTCCATCTCAGTCTTGATTTTAGCTCTGATTTTTTCATGTTGTTTAGCTAATGCTTTTTCAGTATCTGAGCTAGTTGATCCAGTGTAATTGCAAATGATTCTCTGGCTTGTCCAACACTGGATATAGTATCATCTGAGTTAGCTACAGAACAAGTGTCTGATAGTTCCTCGTCTAAAGATAACCCTTCATGAATTTTCCTATAATCTCGATGTCGATTGGCCCTTCATTGTAGCTGTGACATCCTTTGAGAGAGACCATGCTCAACTCTCCCTCCTGGAGAGAAATCAGGATCCGGGTTGACTGAATGTTGCTTTCCTCTACTAGCCATATTAATTGTGACCTCTGAGAATTCATCTTTCTGAATTGTAGGCTACCTTTTGTTGAAACGCCTCATCTTGGGTTTTAATGTTTCAGCGGAAAGTCTTTTAAATACTGAGACCCTCGTTGGTTCAGTCTTGGAATAACCGCATTCTGATAATACCGCCTTAATGAGCCTCTCGCATGCGCAATGAGACTCCGTTTCTCGAGTAGTTCTTTTTCATGATTTATTAGTTTGATAATATAGCTCATCATTAACATGATTCGAGCAACCTATCTTCTGCTTTTGAACCTTGTTGACATGCACAGGATGATTAGTTGTCGCCTCTGGGCGATCCAAGGTCATATGTTTAAATTCACCTTTTTGTGGGTATGGAGTCTTTACAGGCCCTAAACGTGAATGATTTGATATCTTCTCTCTTTGGACTTGTTCTGTTCTGACAGGAGGATATTTACGACCTCCAGTGTAAGAAACTACTAAGGGTTTATTTGCCAGTTCCGAGTGTTCTTTGATCGAGGTTTTGCCTCAATCGTCAGACAAAGGACCGAGACGATCCGCCATTGTGCCTTTAAATTTTGACAAGTCAGGACTAACCCAAGGCTTCACTGGTGACACAGCAAGCATAGTTGTAGTAGACGGACCAGGAGCGGAAGTTGATGGAGTCGAAGGAGTGCTCTTGTGAACCTTCTTTTGGTCGTGGCAGGGGTTGGTTTCGCGATTGAACGGTGTGTCGCGGCAGCGGAGACTACCGCGGTTGGAAGAAGTGCCGCGGTAGTCGTGACTACCATGGTCAAAGGTCTTGCCACGGTAGTCTGGACAACCACAATTGAATGAGGAATCTCCCTGATTCAATTCTTGAGCATGTTAGGTTTTGGGAATCCAAACCTTGTAGTTCTTCGGTGATTTTTCAGACATCATGTCCTTCTCCTCTCCTTGCGTTTGTTGACGGAGGGCACGGATGTGAGAGGCGTTTCCACGACGCTTTTGTATACGTTCTTTAAGGGTTGAACGAGCCCTTTTGATAAGAGTCCATACCACCGTTGTAAGTTGTGCAGAAATGTGAGTGTTTTGCCACTGGGGCAACTGGTTCACTTTATGCTTCCTCGACTCTATGTCCGCATAGTAATGAACCCCGTCGGTTTGTTGTAAGGCCTTACCCAATTGACGAGCATGGCGCTGTTGTCTCTGACGAGCCCTCTTAGTTAGTGCCGGTAGGTCATGATTCAATGACTCCTTAAGTGGTGCGGGGTCATCGGGGTTGAAGACTGGAAAACTTTCTTGGAAAATGAAAATTTTCTACATTTGCGAGGCGAGGAAGATTTTGAGGATGAGGATGACAAATACACCTCAAATTTTGCTTGATCGAACTCATATTCGATCTCTTTATTGATCATAATCTTGATCGGCTGCGACACTACGACCTCGGCAGCGAGGTTGTTGGCTCCCACTGTGGTCGCCAGTCTGTTTTCTTTGAAAGTTGATGCTATTGTGGAATTCATTATGTCTTCGATCAATTACAACAAATTCAAAAGAAAATAGTCTTTTTATAAGACTTCTTCTACACAATAAAAGAAAATTACAACTCTAGAAAATAACACAAAAATCGTCTATCGATTTCTGTTTTGTGGGATTTTGCCTGTACCGGGAGTGCTTTGGCTCATGGACAACCAAATCACAGATTATGAAAGCTTTGGGGATCCTTTCTTCATTTATCGAAGTAAGAATTTGAAGCGAATATCTTATCAGTGTAAGATGTTCACTCTTCCAAAGATCAAGTCAACGCTTAGATCTTTATGAATCACTAAAACATTTAGTAGCGTTTATGAGGAATGAAGACTCTTTCTCTTGCTCAAATTCACAAAAAGCCTAATCTTCTTTGCTCCAATCCGCTCTCCTCTCTTGGATTCGTGTGTAGGGAGGTATTTATAGGGATATGGGTATATAACAGTAGAGATGGAAGTAAAATAACTGACTACTTGCAATCTCTTTGGGCGCGTCAGTCTACACTATCGCGGCCATTAGCGCGTCAGTGTAAGCTGGCGCGGCCAAAGAGGTAGTTTTAACCGTGTTCAGCCACTTTTACAACTGTCTTCCCACGACTTTAGACCCTCGAAATGTCGCTTTTCTCAGCCTGTAACCACCCCTCCACGTTAGCACACATTCTCCTTTCTTTATGATGCTATGTGGACTCTCAAAAGATGTTAAAAACTACCAACAAATCATGTGGGAGGCTACCCTACCATTTGCACGTCACCACACCCTATAGCGCATATGCGCGTCACAATTCGCCGCCACGTCTTGCCGTGTCACCATAAGCTACCGCGCCTAAACACGTCGTACTTTGCTGCCGTGCCTAAGCGTATCACATTCCGCTGCCGTGCCTAAGCACGTCACCATATACTGTCACGCCTATGCGCGTCAGTATTAGTTGCTGTGTTAACACGCGTCAGTCTATGTTATTCTATCTATTCCTTTGCTTCCTTTGACCTTGGATACTCCCCTTTTACTTAAAAAATGACACGCATCACCCTCTCTTGGTCTTGAGCAGTATTTGGATAACTATAAGTATTTTTTGATGCCTATAAGTGGTTCTCACAAGGCTTGTGGTCTATACTCTATAAAAGGCTAGAATTGTACAATCCTCCAAATTAACTAGTTATAATTTTTGATGTGGTTAAGAGAATTAGAGAAGCTAGAGAATTTTTTCTAGATGTTGTCCACTCCAACTGTGTTTTACATCTTATCAATAATTTTAAATTAAAGTTGAAGGATTTGGGACTAAAGTTAAAGATACACAAGTTTTGGGGAATTTATAACAATCGGCTTGTTTCAAGTACACTAAAGTAGAATAGAATGACTATATAGACAATATTAAACTATTAAATGAAAGGGCATATAATATTATTATAAACTACGATTGTTATAGAAATTATAATTATAGGATCTCAAAAAAGACAAGACAACTGATTCTCCAACTACTTGGTTGTAAGAAAGGATTCTATCGCCTTGTAAGAATCTTTTTACAGTTATTCTTCTTCAAGTATAGAGCAAGAGAAGATTGATTCAGCTCTCCTTTGTTTAACGTGAGTCCGATGTGGCGATGAGATGCCTCGCTCGATGCTCGTACTTAGCTTACTTCTCGTTGAAGATCGAAGTAAAATTGCTTCAACCGCAAGAAGAACTAGCCTTTGTCGAGTGCTTTAGCTATTGCTTGCGGCTGCTGTTTACTTTTGACGTACATGCGTCGAGCTCTTAGATTTCAAAAAATCTGATCCTTAGATATCTCCCCCTCTTTCATAGCTACTCGTGGCTATTTATTGGCCATCAATGCATAACTGATGCTGAAGTCATAAGATTGGGAGTGTAACTGACTCCTTGATTATAGCCAATGGGGCTGACCGGGTCTTTTTGACCGTTAGCCCTATGGTATTGAACTTCACTTAGTAAGACGAGCCTTGGTGGGGGGCGAGGTTCATCTGATGAGACGAGCCTCTTTGCGTGGTAAGGTTCGTCTGATAAAGCAAGCTCTTCATCTTCTGAGTTGAGTCTCATTGCGTGGCGAGCCTTGTCCCTAAGTAAACTTCGTCTTCTAAAGGGGCTTCATCTCCTGAAGGAGCTTCATCTTCTAGATGATAAGGCATTGAGAACCTCATCTTTCGGCAGATTTTGCCTCTAATGACGAACTTCATCTTCCGAAGGATGATGCTCTACGAGCCTCGTCTGGCTAAGGTGGCCCTCATTGACTGAGACAAGGTTCGTCATTATGATGAACCTCGTCATGCTTGTAGTGAGTTTTGACATTCTTTTCTCTTGGTATTTTTAGTGCCTACAAGACCCTCTTCAAAGTTTTTAGACCCAAATTGGGTTGCATGGGGTCTAAAATACATTGAACTTTTTTGGCTATGACGAGCTTGGTGTGCATGAGGAGCTTGGTCTTTTGACGAACTTTGATGCTTTTCAGCAAACCTCATAGTTTCATATGGACTTTATCATTTTAAGGTGAGCCTCGATGCTTCGAGGTGAGCTTCGACTGCTTGTTGAGCCTCGTTGCTCAAGCTTCGTCAGACCCATGTGGGACAGACAATCACGTCCATCAACATTAAATGCTACATTAGCACTTTTTTAGGCCTTTTTAACGGTCACCAGTTGGCACCTCGAGATCTACTCCATGGATCTGATTTGGTATTCCTACCTATATATAGGCGATCGCCTCTTGGTTCATCTTCTTCCATCGTTCAAACCCTAAGTCATTTCGACTCTCGCAAAGCTTTCGTCTTCAAGCTCTATTCTTTCTTTTTCTCTTCAAAGCTTTGAGCTTTCTTCTTTGTCGAGATCCATGGCCCCTAAAACCGCTACAGGCAAGGGCAAAGGGAAGAAGGTGTCAAGTTCTTAGGGCGATACTGCCACACCTTTATCCATCATTTTAGGTAAAATCCCCATCGGATCGAACCCTTGTAGCACAATTGAACGCAAAGTTTGCGTTAGAACACTTGAATCTTCGATGAATGGATGGTTTAATTGCCCAACATAGTTTACTTCTCTTGAGGAGATGAATAGTTTCTTCTTCCTCTACCTAGTGTAGTTTCTTTTTAGAGACGAGGTTCGTCAGATGGACAAGGTTCGTCTGATGGACAAGTTTCGTCTGTTTGACGAAGTTCATCAGTCTGACGAAGATTATTTGTTTGATGAAATTCATTTGATGGATGAGGTTCGTTTATCTAACGAGACTCATCTATTTAATGAGGTTCGTCTATTTGACAAGGTTCATCTGATAGACAAAGCTCGTGTCATTTCTCGGGCGAGGCTCATCTTTTGGCCAAGGCCTACCCTATTTAGCTTATTTGGGCTAACTTCATTATTTTGCTCCTTGCAGTTCTACATTCATCTTATCTAGTTTTTTTGAGTGGTGACATTAGATCAAATGCAACCTGGATTGAAACGAACCAGCCTCATTGTCCCATTCTTGAAAATATCCTAGTTTTAAAGATGATCGAATACGGGAGGTGCTCTGATGGTTTGCTGAGCCTTCGAGTGCAACCCTGAGGCACCTGATCTTGGATTCTCCCTTAGATACAGCTGACAGAAGTAGGATTCATAAGATTGCATTCCTGTTTGGTTATTCCATGCCCAATCCTAAAATATTAGACCTTGGTACATATCACTGGCTTAGAACAGTGGGTGAAAGATGTTTCTTTACGCCTCCTATGCCATGCGATCATTCTCTCACTTTTATAAGAGCAACTTTAGTCTCCTGAAAGATGGATTAGGAGCTAACCCCAACACAGGATGGGGTCACTTTTGGCTATTTCTTCAAAGGCGGCACTGGAGTTAGAATAGACAGTAGTGGTGATCATGTCATCGGTCTACATCCTAGGCTGGTTTAGCATGAACTACCTGCAGGTGAAATAGCTACAGAGGTGAACACCTTTGGCAACTCTGTCTTCAAGGCTGAAGGACAATTTACTATCAAAGATTTTAGAACTCCCGATTGGTCATGTTAGAGTGTTAGACAATGGTTGCCCCGAATGACTGAGTTCGTTTTGTAAGAGAACAATGATGACTTGCAAGAGTACGACCTTTTCCTGCCGATTAGGGCCACTCAGTTCGGGCTGAAGAAAAATGCCCAACAGTTCTACGGTGTGTTAGAGTTATATAATCCTGACACGGGTACATTCTTCACCCCTGACGGAGAGCTGGGAATAGCGCTCCATGAAATGCTAGAAGTCGTGGGGTTGCCATTGGGAGGATATCCATATGAAGAATACATCCCAGGGTACAGGGAGCTGGTAGACCTAGAGAAGAGCCATCCTCAGGTCATCAAAACCTTCTGGGAGCTTATGTGCCACTACCATATTTGCCTGAACACTAAGGGTTGTACAAAGAAGAAAGGGGTGTCCATCAGCCACAACATCTGGGCTAATTACCTCGTCCAACACTTAGACTAGAAGAAAGCCCCTGTTGTGATGTTGAACCCTTGCGACGAAATTGTATCGGCACAACGTAACTTTGCACACCTTTTCACATCCTATGTGACTGATTCATATGAATGCAGCAACAAACCGGGCATGGAGTTCGAGAGCTTCTTCCATCAAGCTAAGGAGCTCATCTCCCATAAAGCGCTATTGGCAGAGTTTCTTCTGCTCTGGTTGAAGCACATTGTTGTCCCCCCACACAGCTTTGATACATTGTTGATGGAAGTTGTGTTTTTGGCTGTCCGTCTAGCGCATGGTTATTCATACACAATTCTTCCTGCCATGACTGCTTGTATTCATGAAGGATTGTGACGATTGTGTTCTCAAATTTGTTGGGGCATCGAAAGACCTTGGGTGGAGCTTCCTTACACTTATCTAATAGCATGGTTAGTGATACATTGCCCTACCCTAATGACTACGTCTTCTGCTCGTTATGAAGACCAGACTACTCCTTTCATTCAGCGGTTGGAGCACATTTCCTAGACCAAAGTATATATGGCCACCATCAGTAATGCCTTGTGGGATCATAGTAACTTTGACTTTTTCAAATTCTTCCCACATGTCCCTAGGACCAGCTACGGGCAAACTTTTAAAGACGAGTCAAATGGCTAAGGACATACTTCTTTGTCTATTAGTTGCTTCAGGTGGCTTGTAAACATATGTGCCGAGTACCTAATTTACCATCATGGCCCTACGTGTTGATTAGAGCCTTATCTGCACTGTAGGTTTGCTCGCTAATTCAGCTACGACCAGCTATATATAGGTAGCCCTAACACCCATTTGCAATCTATGGGTAACCTCGTTGACAGAGCACGAGGGTGGTTCTGGATGATTGCGGGTTGCACAGGTGCCCGTTTCTCTCTTCCACAATAGAGTCCTTCACTCTGAATAACCTTTGTTTATTGCAAGTATCACTGCACTACTAATGAAGTGAACCTAGGATTTAATGTTAATTCCTCAGGGTTACGCCTCATCATGGGTGGCATAAGATTTGGGGATGCTTCTAGGAGGATTCATCTGTCAAACTTCAAGGAGTTCTAACGTGCTTAGGAGGTCATGGGAGGAGAAGAGACTCAGCCCTCAAGTCCCCACGAGACATATCAAGAAGTTCTCAAAGAACTTGATGAGAGTATACTCCAGGAGCCTTCTCGTGTTGAAGAAAATGAAAGTTATGTATCCACCTCCTTCTTTCTAGCGGTGGAGGCTGTAATAATTGGCGTACAAGCTCCTAAGGTAGAAGAAGGTGAAGATCTCAGAATCGAGGTAGCTTCTCTCGAGATCCCCACAACAGTCAGCGAGGGTCCTTCATCTAGAGGGGATTTACTCAGGCTTGAACCCGAAGAACTTGCTTGTATAGACGAGTCTCTTGAATACATATAGTGCAATGTTGCTGAGAATCTATCTCAATTCTCTAGTGTCTCTGTGAGGGGCCTAGTCAGGTACTTCAAGCAGTGAAGAGACAAATCTTTAGATCTGGAACAGGCCGTTGTGATGGAAACACATTTAGAGCCTGAGACCATCGCCGTAATCAAAGATGCTATCTCAGGAGCTCTGACTGAGAGATGAATATCTCCAACTCCGAAGAAGAGTCACCCATTAGGCTTGGGCCTTAGGAGCCCTTGGCTACAGAAGCCACTGTTTTTGCCCAAGAGATTTCCACGTCTGCTGCCCTTGAGGAGACTCTTTCAACATTGGTACCCACTAGTACAACTTTCTCCATCTATTGCTTCAAGCTTAGAGTTCTTTCCTCTTTATGTTTATCTTCCAAAGCTTTCACAGAGCCAACCAAATAAGCTGGAGCCTCAAGGGGGGCGGTGAAGAGATCTAAGATGCGCAAACTGGTTAGGAGGTCGGGACGTGCTGTTTCAAAGAGACTACGGTAAGAATCTCAAGTAACTGTTGCTCCTCCAGTAGAGTGCATCAAAACTAAGACTGAGCCGCTATCTGAGGATGACATCCCTCTATTTCGGCATCGTGTCAGGTCAAGGCATGGACCCGATGCAATTACTATGGATGTTCCTCTTGCTTCACATAAAACGGCTTCACACTTGTCACTATCTTCCCCTATTTTAAGCATGCTAACAATATCTTTTTGGGGTAGATGTCCTTCCAGTTGTCTCAACTGAACCTGTTGTTGTGACCAGTTCCACTTCATTGGTTAGAACTGAAGTCCTAGAATTGTCGTTAGTTGTCGCTACTCCTTCTACCAGTACTTTGCCAGCTACCAACACGATCGAGATATTTACTCTGCTACTGGTGTTCACACAAGCAACGACATCATCCAATAGTCACCTTGATCTGGCCTCGTCAAGCATTATGCCTCCTTCTTCTTTTGCTCGAGGGAAGAGTTATGGGGTGTTAAAAATTCTAAAGAATTTCCTCACCATCTTGAAAGTCTCCCCCTCTTGAGTATTGGATCATAGTGATGACTTTGTTAGAATCAAGGTGTTGTTAGAAGCTCTCCCAAATTTGATGCACGTCTGACTAGTGATGAGGCCGTTCTGTCATATAGACTCAACATAGTGAGGGTAGAAGACCTCACTTGGAAATGGTAGGACCGTCATGATTGACCTCTTCTCCCTCTAGCCGAAGAACGAGCTAGGCAATATTTAAGGCAGAGGGATGACTATATATTTGAACTTCAATGACAAGTGATTTCAAAGAAGAAGAGAGTCAAAGAGCTCGAGGGGATCAATGAAAAATTATCCAGCGAGTGCTAGAGAGCTAGTTATGCTGAACATAATAATCAGGCCTGAAAGGCCCTAGAGGAGGGGGGAGGGTTGAATAGGATTTATGGACAATTAATATGCAATTAAAAGCTATTCCAACAAACCACACTCAAATATGAAATGCAATGACAATAAAAAAGAGTAGGGATAGAAATAGTTAGCCAATTGATGACACGCGGTGTGTTCACGAGGTTCGGTCCGCCTGACCTACATCTCCGTTCCTCGCTCTTGAGGAGAAATCCACTACACACCCGGTTTGGAAGCCGAAACTTCTTCTACATAATGATCTCCACCGAACTCTTACAAACCTCACACTTGATCTTCATAAGATCAACTTCACCACACACTTATAATAGAACAAGAAGAGCTCTCACAGCAAATCCTTATGACAAGGATCAAGTAGGAACAAATGAAGCTCAAAGGATTGTTGTGTGGAAGTGATGAGAACAAGGGCTCTTAGAAAACTTGAAAATAAGAGATTGAAAATTTAAGCTTAAATCACTTAGAAAATAAAACTTAGGATTTTTCTCTTGCTTGCATCATATTAGAAATGAGGAGAGGGGTTAAGTATTTATAGAGCCTCAAAACCTCAGCGCAAATCTCAAACAGATAAGAAAATCCTGAGAAAACAGCTGCCGGAGACTAGCCGTTATAAGTCGACTTGCTACACTGATAAGTCGACTTGTAACTAGCCATTACAGTTAATTTTCTAGCTTATAAGTCGACTTAAAAAATTATATAAGTTGACTTAGTGTAGGTCGACTTAACAGGTCGTGTACGTCGACTTGGCAGAGAAATAATTGGACATACCAGTGTAGTTTGTAAGTCGACTTAAAAATTACATAAGTCGACTTACTATAAGTAGACTTAACAGTTCCTGTAAGTCGACTTAACAGAGAGTTTTTGCACATTTTGGGGTAGTTCATAAGTCGACTTACCAAACCTGATAAGTCGACTTATGAACATGCACAAACACTGTGCATGTCCAAAATCTCACTTAAAACCTTGATAAAAATATCAAATAAATTCTAAAAAATATGAAACTTTAGGAAAAATTTATAACAATGTTTTGTAATAAATTAAAAAATGAATTTTTGAGAAATAATTTAACAAACATAGAAAATGCTTAGTTTCAAAAATGTTTCAAAAGTAATGATTTGTATGGAAAATGTTTGTATGAATCCAATGAGCTTTAGATGTAACTAACTTAATAACTTGCCTACATTAAGCACTAGAGAGAAGTAAAATACAAATATCTCACATATATGAGTGTGATTTCTTGGTCTTGATATTTGTTTTATATCTTTGATGAAGCCTCTTATAGTGTTGTGCTCTTGATAGCTTTGCTTCATCACATTACCTCCACCACCTTTAGATATCATCGTTGTAGCCCATATTCCATCCAATCCTCCATACAAAGTGCTAATGATATGTGATCTATAATATAACTTAATAAATAATTAGCACCAATAATGGTATTTGTAAATCATCATCAAAACAAAGGACCTAACAAGGCCCTCATTGAGTCTTATAAGGCTGCTTTCGCTGAGATTCAGGCTAAGCTGGTGACAACAGAGATTGATCTGAAGGCGGCTATAGAAGTGCAGCAAAAAGTAACTACCAAATAGGAGGACCAGCAAATGTTACTTCAGGCTGAGCGTAATGAACTAGAGAAACTGGAGACTGCCGTGATCAACATTGTGATGTCATCTAACAATGAATTGCATAAGAAAGTGCTGGAAGAGACTGAAGCAGAGCACATGAGATCATTAGACGAACTTGCGGAAGAGATTCACAATGCCGTCTGATTCCTTTAAGTTCAATCCTCCTTTATATAACTTAACTCTTGTTGCAACAGCTACCATTATCTCATGAATAAAATTGTTATTTTATCCATCAATTATTTTTCTGTTTGCACAGTCAATAATCATGACTTAGGTTTTTTAGCAAACCGTCAGCTATTAACGAACTTGATGTGTCTTTATCAACTGCCGTTTGAGTTGGACTAGCCATGTTTTTCCCCTTAGCATGATAAGTTGTCAAGGAGTTCCTCTTAGGCTTAACGCTAAAATTTATCCTCTATCCTTATCCATTCAGGGCGTTGGATTAAGAGTTGAGTATGATTACAATGGTTAAGTCATAACCAAGTTTGACTGCGCTGTTAAGTGTAACAGCTTAACCTAGAAATTTAAAAACAAGGATTATTGCATGGTAGACCTATTTTTTTAAGAAGTGGTCATTTGTGGGAATGACCGAAGGAGTGTGATGATATCCTTCACAAAATAACGATCTCAAATCTGAGTAGTGACTTATTGCTTAGTAGGTCACTATTCGAGAATGGAGGGTAGATAGGGGTACATATCCTGGTAGGCCGCTATCTTAAACAAAGTCATTTGGAGGAATAACATTGTAGAAGTAATCAAGTCATTTAGTAACATGGAAGTATATCTATTGTGATGGGAATAGAGGTACATCGCATGGTAGGTTACTATCTTCGATCGTTCTAAAGAGATAGAACATTCAAAAAAGATCAGGTAGTGAATCATCGCATGGTATATCACTGTCCTGAACAAGTAACAAGTAGGGTCTCATCGCATGGTAGGCCGCTGCTTGACAGAGTATTTTTAATAGGGGTAATTAGCTGGCAATACCCACAATAGGAGTTAAAGAATTGACTATTAGAGGTAATCATTAACATGATAGTTTTTAATGGACCCGCCATCCTGTTTGAAGAGGATTGATGGAAGAATCTAGTGGGAAATTTAACCATCAGAGATAATCATTAACTTGATAGTTTTTTGTGGACCCGCCTTCCTGTTGAAGAGGATTGGTGGGCGAGTTTGGAGGGAGGTGAGGAATGACATCTTTACATTGGTTGACCTCGTGGGAGTTGGACGAAATTTAACGGCTTCAACAATGCCAAAGGTTGCATTCTTGATATTGTTGATGTCTGGTATCCTTGCTATATTCATGGTGTTTGAACTTGCAACGTTGCTCAATTAGAAATGATTTCTTTCCCATCAACACGAGTATGGTAGTCCTAGTCAATCACGAAGACCTTTGTAGGGAAGTGGCCGGTATATAAGAAGCCTATGGGTATTACTTCTTCAAAAATTTATCATTGATAGGCATCATAATCTTGTCATCGTCTTGATTGATTAGGCGATATGCTCCATTTGAGTAGACCGTTTCTATTACAAATGGTCCTTTCCATTTTGGTTCGAACTTGCCTTTCTTTTTAGAGTTCATAACTATTGGACGTCAGACCGTGAGAACCAGGTCACCCTCTATGAAAATGTGATGTTTGATTTTCTTGTTAAATGCTTTGGAGATTTGAGCTTGATAAAGATCGATATGCTGTCGAGCTTGTAGTTGTTTCTTATCTAACACTTTAAGTTCTTCAAGACGTCGACGATGACTTTCTTCAGTTGTCGTACCGACCACAAGTGCTATCTGAAGGGATGAAATTTGAACTTCTATCGGCAAGACGCCCACACATCCGTATACCAAGGAGTATGGCATAGCACTTGTTGGCGTACGAACCGTCGTGTAATATGCCCATAAGCTTTGACCTAATTTCTCATCCAGTCTCGCTTGCTTGTGGAGACCAACTTGGTGAGAATTTTGATGATGATCTTATTGAAGGCTTTTGCTTATCCATTTGTAGCAGGGTTATAGGCTGTTGAAGCTAAGTTTCTGATTCTGAACTTGTCGCAGCATCGTGTGAAGGCGTGGCTGACAAACTAGAATCCATTGTCATGGATGATATGTCTTGGGACACCATACCTATATATGATATAGTGTTTGATAAACTTGATCACATCACTTATTTTAACTTCTCTTAATGGAATTACTTTGTCCTATTTGGAAAAGTAGTCGGTTATCGCTAGGATAAACTGATGTCCTTTCGCAAAAGACGGGGAAATCGGTCCAATGATGTCCATACCCCATGTTTCGTATGGCCATGAAGTGGCCAAAGGATGTAGATGCTCTAGCGACTGATGCATGTAGTTGGCATGTGCGACATCGTTTGGCATAGGCAACAGCATCGCTAATCATCTTTGGCTAGTAGTAGCCGAGTCTACGCAGTCAGTCCCATAGTTTAGGTCCTGGATGGTGAGCTCCACATACGCCATCAGGGGATTATTTAAGTACTTATTCTACTTCTTTCTTTGACAAATAGTGAAGCAGCAATCTGTCGTACGAGCTTCTGTAAAAAGTCTGCAACAGAGAATTGTAGTGAATCTTAGCGCTTGTCTACGGACGAATTTTCTTTCTTTAATGTCTTCAGGCAGTAAGTCATATAAGATATAATCAATGATTGAGAATTGCTGATCTCTAGGTTCAAACGCCTTAGGCTCTTCATTGACCGTGTTGACTTGTAATGCATATTTTAGTCAGAACAGTTGTTTGCTGAATATAGTGACTCATTGAGTAGTTACCTTGGCAAAAGCTAGTGTAGCTGTGAGTGATGCCAAAGCATCGACATATGTGTTATTGAGGAGAGGCACATTATCAATGTAGAAGCCTTCAAAAGAATTAGCCAATATGATGGTCGCTTCGTGGTAAGGGACCGGATCCTCATGTTTAACTTCGAACTCCCCTTTTAGCTAATTGATGACGAGCTTTGAGTCACCATATGCTTCTAGGTGCTTTACTCCCAGCTTCTTAGCTAGGTCAAGACCATTTAGCAAAGCATTATACTCGGCTACGTTATTAGAACATGGCTCCATCAGAGATAAGGCTCGAGGTAATACATGATTTTATGGAGAAACCAAGACTACCCCCACTCTGGCGACAATTGCAGCTTTAGGGCCTGTTCTTGATGTGCTGTCGAACAATAGTTGCCATATTTGTTCTTTCGAGACAACATTAGCTTCGTAGGTTTCCTTTGACATATCTTCGTACAAATCAACTCTTCCCTCCAAGGGGTGATTAGCAAGGAGATCGCAGATAGCTTGACCTTTCACCGCCTTTTGTGGTGTGAAGTATATGTCATACTGAGATAGCAACAATGCCCATCTTAGGAGTAGCCAATTCAATGCCCCGGGTTGTGTCATGAATACCCATATCGGATTAACTTTGGAGATGACATATATTGTTTGACCGACCAAATAATGTTACATTTTTTGTACCGTGAAGACTAAGGCCGAACATTCCTTCTCGATGGGAGGATAACAGTCTTCAGCTCCTGATAAAGTCTTGCTGACATAGTAAATGGCTTGCTCATGTCCATTATCATCATCTTGTGCTAGAAGTCCTCCCAGGGCATGCTCTATAGCTTAGACATACACCAAGAATGGCTTCCCTAATTTTGGTGTGACCAATACAGGTGGACTGGAAAGATACAATTTGATCTCATCAAATGCCTTTTGGTAGGCCACATCCCAGAAAAATGATACGCCTTTCTTTATGAGTTTTGAGAATGACTGACATTTGCCGTATTAGTTAGAAATGAACCTGCGAATGTAAACCAGACACCCTTGTAGAGGGTGAGGCTCTTTAAGATTTCGAGGAGGCAGGAGCTCTTGAATGGCTTTGACTTTGTCTGGGTTGAGATAGATTCCACTAGTCTTGACCACAAAGCCAAGAAATTTGCCTCTAGCCATTCTCAGGAAGGACTTGGTTGGGTTCATCCTCAACAGGTGTGATCGCATTACGATGAACATTCTCCTCAAGTCATGAAGATGATCACCCTTCCTGCGGCTTTTAATGACCAAGTCAATAACATAGCAATCCACCATCTTCCACAAGTGTTCCTAGAAAATAATGGTCATAACGCGCTGATATATGGCGCTGACATTCTTCAATTCGAAGGGTATTACCGTATAATAGTATATCCCTAAAGGTGTTCAGAAGGAAGTATGCTTCTCGTCCTTGGGATACATCTTGATTTGGTTGTACCTTAAGAATCCATCCATGAATGACATCCTTGCGGAGTTATTGGCTCAAAGGATCCTTAAATAGGGGTAATTGATCATCCTCTAGAGCTTCACTTGGCTGAGCTGAGGTCATGTTAGACATAAGTCTCTTAAACACGACACCTGTACTGGTGTCCAGATCCCATCAGATCGATTCGGAAGAAGAGCTAATGGAGTAGCTGTCTGGCTCTTCACTAGCTTCGAAATTGTGATGCCCCTGGTTTCACACAAGGCTGCAGTCTAAGGTAAACCTAGAGATGTTAAACCTACCAAGCACCCATACTATGCATAAACACGTTTTACCAATCACAGCAATATCTTCTAGTGGAATCAAATAGAAATGCAGGTACAAAACAGGCAAAATAAGGGAATAAATATAATAAACATGATATATAAAATATATCTCATAAATAAAAGAATTATGTCTCAACCGTAATATATCCGATAACTGAAACAATGAGAATGTCTATGAATAAACTAGAATTGTACTAAGGCACACTGCCTTTACAAAATGAGAATGAAACTCTGATGTCTGAATAAAACATAAAATCTACTGTGGATCCTCTAAAAACTCATGTGACGACGACTATGTAAGAACTTCGTTATTATGTGACTTTCCGTACCTTTGTACTGCCTGAAAGAAGAGAAAATAACAAAAAGTACCACACAAAGAGTGTCAGAGCACTACAGCAAGATCACCTCCATCTGTACCCAGGGGAAGGGCTACTAGATAGAGTGGAGGCTCTATCTATAAGCATAATCTACCTAGATTTATTTTCCTTGTATCTAAGTGGAGTTAATATTTAGAAACCTACAATACAAGACGTAGTACGTCGAGGGAAATAATCCAAACATAGAAACCCTCATGTATATACCATTGTCTCAAATTATAGATATCTAAACATTAATACCAAACTAAGAATAGACAATCTAATGAAATCAACAATTTGAAATCCACAACACGAGACTGGTACATCGAGCAAAATAATCCAAACAAGGAAACCCTCATGTATATACCATATGTCTCAAATTATGAATCACTAATCATTGATCCCAACTAAGAAGTAAAGAAAACAGTAAAGAAAATAAAGACATCAGTACATTGTATTTATATTATCTTCCACTATCACTAGAAAGATCAAAATAAATACTAGCACATAATACCGTATACTTCAAAAGCAAAGTATCTTGGTCTTATAGTTCAATAATGGATCATATTCATAACTAACATTGACCCAAGTCTTAGGCTATCGATCAACAATCTAAGTGTATCGGGCTACCTTGTAGATATCCTAAATAGTGTACACGGCTCATTAGTCTCATCGTGATCTCAATACATAGCCTGAGTGCGGGACGACCTACCAAATATGTATCCAAATAGATGGCCTCATAAGCCTCATAATTATGTCTCACAAGCCTCATCGCATACTCGTACGGACGGACTGCTATACAAAGCATCCAAACCCAACTCAATGGCCTGTACATATGGAATATCAACGCACTACCTCATGTAGCACTGAGCTGAGCTCATCAACGATTTTTATTTCATGTATATATGTATGTCTAGTATGTCGACGCACTATCCCATATAATACTGAGCTGTGCTCATCAACGACATCCAACGTGTATATTGAAAAACCCCAAAAATTTATGTTAATATAATTAATATGAGATTAATTATGATTTATGGATATTTATTTTGATAAATATAGTTAAATGGGGTATGAGTATGATACCATGTTTTTTGAGTATAAATAAGTTCATTCATGAGAAAGAAAAGAATCGAAACATGCACAATGGTTAAATATGTGTAATTGGAAAATTTCAGTCCGGTCGATCGCCATGGTCGATCGTAGTCCAATCGACTGCCACGGTCGATCGCGAAACATGCAGAAAGTCAGATTCCTATTTTGACTTGGTTTTTGTTTTCTAAAGCCCATATTCGTTTTCCCTGGTTTATATATTAAACTTTCATGAATTTTCTCAGTTTTCTAAGAACCCTAACAGCCACCAAATCCCCACAAAACCTAATTTGATTCTTGGATAATATTGGAGGCTTTCAAGTCGATTTTTCGGGTGATTTTGGCTTTTCGATTAGAGATCTGTTTTGGCTTGGCATCCTAAAATGTTTTTCTACAAGTTTTAGGTGAGTTCATCTCAGCTAATCCCCTCCTAGTTTTTATAACATTTTTAAAGGATTTTTAACATATTTATTAGAGCCAAATTGACCAGTTTATGAATAAAAGTCAATTATTTTGTATTATATGTATAAATACTAGGTCTTTCCTTGTTAGAAAGTTTGAGAACGAAATTTATAGAAGTGTTCAAGATCTGGGAATAATTTAAAATGTTCTTTATAGTGTAGAAAGATGTTTTGTTCTTATTTTAAGTTCTTATGCATAAATTAGGGTTTTGAAAATAAATTTTATGCAAATAATCATGTAGTACATGTTGATATTTTTTCCAGTAGTATTTAACTACTTTTGACATGTTATATGAAACTTTCACATGTTTAAAAAACAAGTTTATATCATAATTTATCGTCATGATCTTTAACTGTGCAGAAATCTGCACAGTCTAGGATTTTGGCTCACGGTCAACTTCGTGTAGGACAGAGACCTGGATAGGCTCCGGAACCCGTCGCGGTCGATCGCCGCAAATTTGAGGTCGACCGCCAAGCTGCATATGTCCTGTGCATGTTTTAATTAGACTCTTTTGATTTTTGAGCGAGTCTCTCGAACTTACACTATTATGATTAAATATTTATGAGCTGTTTAACATCTAAAATGTCAGTAAACACCAGATATGGACACGTACACCAAGATATGTACACGTAAGTTTAAAATATGATGTGCTAACATGATAAATAAGAAAAATACACAACTATTATGTTTCTGGAATAGGGAGATGAAACCTATTTTCGCAGGGCGATTGAGTAAGAGTATTACAAAAGTATCGTCATATTATGTTTCCGGAATGGGGAGAT
>BQKN01064335.1:597059-609286 GCA_022839385.1 Asparagus kiusianus
TGCTAGAAGTCCTCCCAGGGCATGCTCTATAGCTTAGACATACACCAGGAATGGCTTCCCTAATTTTGGTGTGACCAATACAGGTGGACTGGAAAGATACAATTTGATCTCATCAAATGCCTTTTGGTAGGCCTCATCCCAGACAAATGATACGCCTTTCTTTATGAGTTTTGAGAATGACTGACATTTGCCGGATTAGTTAGAAATGAACCTGCGAATGTAAACCAGACACCCTTGTAGAGGGTGAGGCTCTTTAAGATTTCGAGGAGGCAGGAGCTCTTGAATGGCTTTGACTTTGTCTGGGTTGAGATAGATTCCACTAGTCTTGACCACAAAGCCAAGAAATTTGCCTCTAGCCATTCTTAGGAAGGACTTGGTTGGGTTCATCCTCAACAGGTGTGATCGCATTACGATGAACATTCTCCTCAAGTCATGAAGATGATCACCCTTCCTGCGGCTTTTAATGACCAAGTCAATAACATAGCAATCCACCATCTTCCACAAGTGTTCCTAGAAAATAATGGTCATAACGCGTTGATATATGGCGCTGACATTCTTCAATTCGAAGGGTATTACCGTATAATAGTATATCCCTAAAGATGTTCAGAAGGAAGTATGCTTCTCGTCCTTGGGATACATCTTGATTTGGTTGTACCCTAAGAATCCATCCATGAATGACATCCTTGCGGAGTTGTTGGCTCAAAGGATCCTTAAATAGGGGTAATTGATCATCCTCTAGAGCTTCACTTGGCTGAGCTGAGGTCATGTTAGACATAAGTCTCTTAAACATGACACCTGTACTGGTGTCCAAATCCCATCAGATCGATTCGGAAGAAGAGCTAATAGAGTAGCTGTCTGGCTCTTCACTAGCTTCGAAATTGTGATGCCCCTGGTTTCACACAAGGCTGCAGTTTAAGGTAAACCCAGAGATGTTAAACCTACCAAGCACCCATACTATGCATAAACACGTTTTACCAATCACAGTATTATCTTCTAGTGGAATCAAATAGAAATGCAGGTACAAAACAGGCAAAATAAGGGAATAAATATAATAAACATGATATATAAAATATATCTCATAAATAAAAGAATCATGTCTCAACCGTAATATATCCGATAACTGAAACAATGAGAATGTCAATGAATAAACTAGAATTGTACTAAGGCACACTGCCTTTACAAAATGAGAATGAAACTCTGATGTCTGAATAAAACATAAAATCTACTGTGGATCCTCTAAAAACTCATGTGACGACGACTATGTAAGAACTTCGTTATTATGTGACTTTCTGTACCTTTGTACTGCCTGAAAGAAGAGAAAATAACAAAAAGTACCACACAAAGAGTGTCAGAGCACTACAGCAAGATCACCTCCATCTGCACCCAGGGGAAGGGCTACTAGATAGAGTGGAGGCTCTATCTATAAGCATAATCTACCTAGATTTATTTTCCTTATATCTAAGTGGAGTTAATATTTAGAAACCTACAATACAAGACGTAGTACGTCGAGGGAAATAATCCAAACATAGAAACCCTCATGTATATACCATTGTCTCAAATTATAGATATCTAAACATTAATACCAAACTAAGAAAAGACAATCTAATGAAATCAACAATTTGAAATCCACAACACGAGACTGGTACATCGAGCAAAATAATCCAAACAAGGAAACCCTCATGTATATACCATATGTCTCAAATTGTGAATCACTAATCATTGATCCCAACTAAGAAGTAAAGAAAACAGTAAAGAAAATAAAGACATCAATACATTGTATTTATATTATCTTCCACTATCACTAGAAAGATCAAAATAAATACTAGCACATAATACCGTATACTTCAAAAGCAAAGTATCTTGGTCTTATAGTTCAATAATGGATCATATTCATAACTAACATTGACCCAAGTCTTAGGCTATCGATCAACAATCTAAGTGTATCGGGCTACCCTGTAGATATCCTAAATAGTGTACACGGCTCATTAGTCTCATCGTGATCTCAATACGTAGCCTGAGTGCGGGACGACCTACCAAATATGTATCCAAATAGATGGCCTCATAAGCCTCATAATTATATGTCTCACAAGCCTCATCGCATACTCGTACGGACGGACTGCTATACAAAGCATCCAAACCCAACTCAATGGCCTGTACATATGGAATATCAATGCACTACCTCATGTAGCACTGAGCTGAGCTCATCAACGATTTTTATTTCATGTATATATGAATGTCTAGTATGTCGACGCACTATCCCATATAATACTGAGCTGTGCTCATCAACGACATCCAACGTGTATATTGAAAAACCCCAAAAATTTATGTTAATATAATTAGTATGAGATTAATTATGATTTATGGATATTTATTTTGATAAATATAGTTAAATGGGGTATGAGTATGATACCATGTGTTTTGAGTATAAATAAGTTCATTCATGAGAAAGAAAAGAATCGAAACATGCACAATGGTCAAATATGTGTAATTGGAAAATTTCAGTCCGGTCGATCGCCATGGTCGATCGTAGTCCAATCGACTGCCACGGTCGATCGCGAAACATGCAGAAAGTCAGATTCCTATTTTGACTTGGTTTTTGTTTTCTAAAGCCCATATTCGTTTTCCCTGGTTTATATATTAAACTTTCATGAATTTTCTCAGTTTTCTAAGAACCCTAACAGCCACCAAATCCCCACAAAACCTAATTTGATTCTTGGATAATATTGGAGGCTTTCAAGTCGATTTTTCGGGTGATTTTGGCTTTTCGATTAGAGATCTGCTTTGGATTGGCATCCTAAAATGTTTTTCTACAAGTTTTAGGTGAGTTCATCTCAGCTAATCCCCTCCTAGTTTTTATAACATTTTTAAAGGATTTTTAACATATTTATTAGAGCCAAATTGACCAGTTTATGAATAAAAGTCAATTATTTTGTATTATATGTATAAATACTAGGTCTTTCCTTGTTAGAAAGTTTGAGAACGAAATTTATAGAAGTGTTCAAGATCTGGGAATAATTTAAAATGTTCTTTATAGTGTAGAAAGATGTTTTGTTCTTATTTTAAGTTCTTATGCATAAATTAGGGTTTTGAAAATAAATTTTATGCAAATAATCATGTGGTACATGTTGATATTTTTTCTAGTAGTATTTAACTACTTTTGACATGTTATATGAAACTTTCACATGTTTAAAAAACAAGTTTATATCATAATTTATCGTCATGATCTTTAACTGTGCAGAAATCTGCACAGTCTAGGATTTTGGCTCACGGTCAACTTCGTGTAGGACAGAGACCTGGATAGGCTCCGGAACCCGACGCGGTCGACCGTCGCAAATTTGAGGTCGACCGCCAAGCTGCATATGTCCTGTGCATGTTTTAATTAGACTCTTTTGATTTTTGAGCGAGTCTCTCGAACTTACACTATTATGATTAAATATTTATGAGCTGTTTAACATCTAAAATGTCAGTAAACACCAGATATGGACACGTACACCAAGATATGTACACGTATGTTTAAAATATGATGTGCTAACATGATAAATAAGAAAAATACACAAATATTATGTTTCTGGAATAGGGAGATGAAACCTATTTTCGCAGGGCAATTGAGTAAGAGTATTACAAAAGTATCATCATATTATGTTTCCGGAATGGGGAGATGAAACCTATTACCGCAGAGCGATTGAGTAAGAATATTACAAGAGTATCGCTAATGTATAAGAGATGCATATTTGTAAGTAATATAAATTATAAATTGGTTTTCATTTTTGAATACCCGTGAGTAGGGTGCTTTCTCTGAGACCGTGACTTGCACAACATGGTTCTTGGTTGGCTTTTGTTTGGATGAGTTCCTTTTATGATAGATCCTTCTACCTGAGTGTAGATTAGGATGAGATATTTATTCTACATGTTTATGGTTTGGAGTGTTTTCCTTTTTGGTTTATTGCTTTCATTCATAGGGTTTGGAGTAAGTATTTAGGGAGTCACAATTTGAGACATGGTATATACATGAGGGTTTCCTTGTTTGGATTATTTCGCTCGAAGTACTAACTCTCGTATTATGATTTCCTAAATATTAACTTCCAGTTAGAATTTTATGAATGATTTCATATGTATATGTACTAACTCTATTTTCTATATACTCCTACCCCTTCCCTTGGGGAGAGGTGGAGATGATCTCGCTATAGCACTTTTATGCTCATTGTTTTCACCCCTTTCAGGTAGCGAGTCAGGCGCACGGAGAGTCGCAGGTTTATGGGATTTCCTCACTTTGATAGGTGCAATTACTATGGCTCGTCAATAGCATAGATTCCATCTAGCTATTTACTATTTAATAGTTATTTCAGAACTCCATAGTTTGTTGTTTATGTTTAGACTCTAGACTTCTATTTCATTTTGTAGAGACTGAGAGTTATAGTGATATTTTATTTAACTCATTGTACTTAAGGTTTATTTCAGACTCACAGGTATTTCTACTTTATTTTAGTTGGGCTCACTGATGATTATTCTCATGCTTCCTCTGTGTATATCTGGCTTTACTCTATTTCTTTTATTTGTCTGTCTATACCTTCACCTATTTGTTGTTTCCACTAGAGAGATAGTAATTGTGATAGTGAAACATGTCATAGCATGATGTTTGGTGCTTGGCAGGTTTGATAATCCGGGTTTCACCTTGGACTGCATCATTGTGTGAACCCTGGGGCGTCATAGTTGGTATCAGAGCTCTAGTTCTAATATCATTAGGATCATCCCTGTGTCATATTATGGAGTTAGAATAGAGTTTCCTAGGAATCATGTATACAGTCCGCTAGGAATTCCTAATGTGAGTGAGGACGTATTATATATATACGCAGAATATTACAAATATATTTTTTTATGATGAACTATTTGCTTTGAATAATAAGGCATGCTATGAGTAATATGTGATACGATTTACTTATTGGTATACATTATATCTTTTTTTGCTTGAGATTCTATTTACTACGCAATAAACTCTACTTTGATAGAGAGCCTGAGTCAAAGCAGGCCCCGCAGTACTTAGTGGATCTCATAGCACCGTTAGCGGCTCGTCTGGCAGCTATCGAGAAGCAGTATGTTTTGGTTGTTGCGAAAGCCGGAAAGGAGTTAGAGTTTGCTTGATTTGAGTAGGGGGACATATCGGTGATGAATTTTGAGAGTAAGTTCATGTCACTACTTAGATTCACTAGCATGTGGCACATCGAGGAGAGACAGGCTCAGATGTTTATGGTGGGACTTCGTTTAGGTTTGCGTCGATATCTAGTATCTTGGAGATTCCGTTCAGTGCGAGAGGTGGCAGACGCTACCATAGCCCAGGAGATAGACACAGCTATGTTTATCAAGGGTAAAGATGAAAATGCTAAGTCAGGACAGTTAGGAGATAAGGGTAAGGGTAAGAGATCTTTTACAGGCTCAGGAGGACCCCAGCATCAGAATAAGTTTCCACAGAAGCAGGTCCCCTTAAGAAGGGCAATCATCAGGATCAAATGGAGCAGTAACAACACCGGTTTCATAGAGCTTGTTTCACTTGCAACTAGTCAGGTCACAGAGATGCAGAGTGTCGTAGTGCACCCGCAGTAGGCCAGCAGGGTAGGAATCCACAACAGTAGCAGAACCACACTCAGGGTCGTGTTCAGGGTTAGCAGTTGAGGATTAAGGTACCTCCAGCAGTCCTGAGGATTGAGGGATAGGTGCGAGCGATTCAGGAGATCCAGCAAGGACAGATAGTCCCATATGTTCCAGGTGATGCAGCACATCCGACTAGTAGGGTGTGTGCAGTTGTTCCTCACGATCATGGCGCGAGCGGGATGATGGTGGAAGGTACTTTCCTTGTGAATTCATTTCCAACACATGGTTTACTCATTAGATTTTTCTCCTACGATTTCTCGGTTTGTCTCCAGCTTGTGGCGTACTCATTAGATTTTTCTTTATCTGTATCTAGTCCTTTAGGGGAGACGTCTCTTTTAGATAGTGTTTGTAGGAGATGTGTCGTCAGCTTGGATGATTCCAAGTTTATGATAGACCTAATCGTATTGAATATGTGTCTGAGTTTGATGTTATCCTTGGTATGGATTAGCTATCTTCCTACCATGTGAGTATCGACTATTTTACGAAGGCAGTCAGTTTGCGAGCTTTTGATGGATCTGAGTTAGTGGTAGCGACCTCCAGAGGCAACCAATTTGCGGAATCATATCTGGCATACGTCGATGAGGTGATGTTACAGAATTGGGGCGCAGATTTGAGTAAGATGCGAGCAGTTTCAGAGTTCTAGGATGTCTTTCAGGACATACTAGGATTACCTCCAGTGAGAGAGGTTGAGTTCTGCATAGAGTTACAGCTAGGGACCGCATCGTTTTCCTAAGCTTCTTATCGTATGGCTCCTGTTGAGATGAGGAAGCTACAGATCTAGCTAGATGAGTTGTTGTCTCAGGGATTCATTTGACGGAGTCATTCTCCTTGGGGAGCACCGGTCCTCTTTGTAAAGAAGAAGGACAGGAGTATGCGATTATGCATTGATTATCACGAGTTGAACAAGGCCACTATCCGAAATAGGTATCCATTACTGAGGATTGATGACTTGTTCAACTAGTTGTAGGGAGCTTGGTATTTTTCGAAGATAGATCTTCGTTCCGGTTATCATCAGTTGCGGGTTCAGGAGATGGATATTCCCAAGACCGCCTTCTTGACTTGATATGGGTCATTTGAGTTTCTTATCATGCCATTTAGGCTGACTAATGCACCCGCAGTATTCATAGATTTGATGAATCGGGTTTTCTGTCCATACTTGGACCAGTTCGTGATAGTTTTCATCGATGATATTCTTATCTATTCGAGATCGAAGGCAGAGCACGAGCAGCATTTGAGGTTGGCATTATAGACTTTGCGGGAATACCAACTATATGCAAAATTTAGCAAAATGTGAATTCTGCTTATCGAAGGTTAGATTTTTGGGCCATGTCATCAGTCAGGAGGGCATTGCTGTAGACCCGGCTAAAGTGGAGGTCGTACTTGATTGGGAACCACCAAAAACAGTTACAGAGATTCATAACTTCTCAAAGATCACGATGCCACTTACACGCCTTACTAAAAAGGGTGTACAGTTCAATTGGAGCACAGAGTGCCAGAAGGCATTTGAGACATTGAAGACTAAGATGACTTCAGCACCAGTATTGATTTTTCCCAGTAGTGATAAGACTTTTGTTGTCTACACTGATGCATCTTTATCAGGTCTTGGAGGAGTATTAATGTAGACCTAGAGAGTCTTAGCCTATATTTTGAGATAGTTGAGGACTCATGAGCAGAATTATCCCATGCACGATTTGGATCTAGTAGTAGTGGTCTTTGCACTGAAGGCGTGGAGGCATTATTTGTACGGAGTGCAGTTTGAGTTATTCACAGATCACCAGAGTTTGAAGTACCTCTTCTCACAGAAAGAACTCAACCAGAGGTAACGGTGATGGATAGAGTTTATTAAGGATTATCAGTTTTCTATACAGTATCATCCGCGAAAGGCGAACGTGGTAGCAGACGCGTTGAGTAGGAAGCGTCGTTGCGGGCTAGCAGCTTTGAGATGTTCACTATATCGGGATCTCTATACCCTCAGTTATTATGATTTCAGGCCAGAGATTAGAGGGAGCAATGTTTTCTTAGGAGCTTTATCAGTATAACCATCTTGGGGAGGTAGAGTAGTCGGAGCTCAGTCAGAGGATTCGTGGATTCAGACCCGTAAGGGGGAGATCTCCAAAGAACCCAAGGATGATTAGACTATTAGAGTATATGGAGGCCTCCGGATGAAGGTCATGATCATTATGTCGAACAATCTATAGCTGAAGAGGCAACTTTTTGATGAGGCACATCGTAATAAATATACGGTGCACCCAAGCACAACGAAGATGTACAATGATTTGAAGAGGTATTTTTGGTAGAGTGGTATGCGCAGAGAGATTGTAAATTATGTGGCTAAGTGTTATACCTGCCAGCAAGTTAAGGCAGAACATCAGAGACCTCCAGGTACCCTGCAGCCTTTACCTATTCCCAAGTAAAAGTTGGCACATATTTCCATGGATTTCATAGTAGGGTTGCCTAAATAAAAGAAAGGAAATAATTCTATTTAGGTGATAGTAGACAGATTGACAAAGTCAGCATATTTCTTACCTGTGAGGATGACTTATACGGCGGACACCTATGCGAGGATATTTTTCGGGAGATTGTCAGATTGCATGGAGTTTCGGAGAAGATTGTATCAGATTGAGGCTCAGTCTTTACATCCTATTTCTGGAGGAGTTTTTAGGATGCTTTTGGCAGACAGTTATCATTTAGCAGTGTATTTCACCCCCAAACAGATGGTCAGACCGAGAGGGTGAATTAGGTATTGGAGGATATGCTGAGAACATGTGTTATAGATTTTTAGGGTAGCTGGGAGGATCACATCCCATTGATTAATGATACGAGATGGCGTCATATGAAGTCTTGTACGGGAGGCCTTGTAGCTTACCTATATGTTGGGCACAGCCAGAGGATAGTCTATTACTTGGCCTAGAGCTAGTTAGGCAGACCACAGAAAAGATGGCATTGATTCGAGAGCGCATTCTTACTGGACAGAGTAGGCAAAAGAGTTATGCAGATTAGCAGAGATGACCCTTAGAATTTCTGGTCGGAGACTTAGTTATGTTGAAAGTATCATCAATGAAGGGCGTTCAGCGATTCGGTAGATGGGGGAAGCTCACCCCGAGATATGTTGGTCCTTTCAGGATTATTGAGTGCATTAGAACTGTTTTATATAGATTAGATCTTCCGGTATCGATATCGAGTGTACACGATGTATTTTATATTTTGATGCTTAAGAAGCATTTGCGTGACGAAGAGCAACAGTGGGTGATTGATTCATTAGAGGTTGAGATACAGGATGATTTGACTACCGTAGAGATTCTAATATGCATTCTTACTGGAGAGAATAAAAAGATTAGAAACAAAGTCATTCCATTAATGAAAGTTAAGTGGAACCGGTAAGGAGCCGAAGAGATTTCTTGGGAGTGCGAGGAGGATGTTCGTCGTGACTACCCGTACCTGTTTGAACAGGTAAGGTTGATATTTAAATGTACTTATATGCGTTGAAAGATTTGATTATATGTGTTGTTTAGTCACATTTATATTTAACGCTAGAATGGGTCATTCAACTCTTAGCTCTTAATTATTCGAAACAAATGGTATATATATGAGGGGTTCCTTATTTGGATTTTTCGCCCGACGTACTAGTTCCGTCTAATTAGGGGTTGAGTGAGAATGTACGTATTTTATATTGTTAAATTTAAATGTTGCTTATATTTCAAATCGAGAGATTAATGATACGAGATGTGTACGTGAGTGTTTCCTTGATTTGATTATCCCCTTTTTGTGCTTTTCTCATACTATTAATCTCTGTGATGCGACTGCGGAATTTCAAGGAAAAAATTCTTTTAGGGGGGGGGGGGGTTGAATGTAAAACCCCAAAAATTTATGTTAATATAATTAATATGAGATTAATTATGATTTATGGATATTTATTTTGATAAATATAGTTAAATATTGTATGAGTATAATACCATGTATTTTGAGTATAAACAAGTTCATTCATGAGAAAGAAAAGAGTTGAAACATGCACAATGGCCAAATATGTTTAACTGGAAAATTCCAGCCCGGTCGACCGTCGCGGTCGACCGTAGTCCGGTCAACCGCCACGGTCGACCGCGAAACCTGCAGAAAGTCAGATTCCTGTTTTGAGTTGGTTTAGGTTTTCTAAAGCCCATATTCATTTTTCTTGGTTTATATATCAAACTTTCATGAATTTTCTCAGTTTTCTAATAACCCTAACAGCCACCAAACCCCCACAAACCCTAATTTGATTCTTGGAGAACATTGGAGGCTTTCAAGTGGATTTTTTGGGTGATTTTGGCTTTTAGATTGGAGATCTGCTTTGGCTTGGCATCCTAAAATGTTTTTCTACAAGTTTCATGCGAGTTCATCTATGCTAATCCCCCTCTTAGTTTATATAACATTTTTAAAGGGTTTTTAACATGTTTATTAGAGCCAAATTGACTAGTTTATGAATAAAAGTCAATTCTTTTGTATTATATGTATAAAGACTAGGTCTTTCCATGTTAAAAAGTTTGAGAACGAAATTTACAGAAGTATTCAAGATCTGGGAATGATTTAAAACATTGTTTAAAGTGAAGAAAGATGTTTTGTTCTTCTTTCAAGTTCTTATTTATAAATTAGGGTTTTGAAAAAAAATTTATGCAAATAATCATGTGGTACATGTTGATATTGTTTCTAGTAGTATTTAACTGCTTTTGACATGTTTTATGAAAGTTTCACATGTTTAAAAAACAAGTTTATATCATAATTTATCGTCATGATCTTTAACTGTGCAGAAATCTGCATAGTCTAGGATTTCGGCTCACGGTCGACCGCGCCCTAGCGGTGGTCGACCGCGTGCAGGACAGAGACCTGGATAGGCCCTGGAACCCCTCGCGATTGATTGGCGCAAATTCGCGATCGACCGCCAAGCTGTATATGGCCTATGCATGTTTTAATTAGACTATTTTGATTTTCGAGCGAGTCTCTCGACCTTACACTGTTATGATAAAATGTTTATGAACTATTTAACATATGAAATGTTAGTAAATACCAGATATGGACACGTACACCAAGATATATATACGTATGTTTAAAATATGATGTGTTAACATGATAAATAAGAAAAATACACAAATATTATGTTTTCGAAATAGGGAGATGAAACCTATTTCCGCAGGGCAATTGAGTAAGAGTACTACAAAATTATCATCATATTATGTTTCCGGAATGGGGAGATGAAACCTATTTCTGCAGGGCAATTGAGTAAGAGTATTACAAAAGTATCGTCATATTATGTTTATGGGATAGGAAGATAAAACCTATTGCCGCAGAGAGATTGAGTAAGAATATTACAAGAGTATCGTTAATGTATAAGAGATGCACATTTGTAAGTATTATAAATTATAAATTGGTTTTCATTTTTGCATACCAGCGAGTAGGGTGCTTTCTCTGAGACTGTGACTTGCACAACATGGTTTTTGGTTGGCTTTTGTTTGGATGAGTTCCTTTTATGATAGATCCATCTACCCGAGTGTAGACCAGGATGAGATATTTGTTCTATATATTTGAGGTTTGGAGTGTTTTCCTTTCTGGTTTTTTGCTTTCATTCATAGGGTTTGGAGTTAGTATTTAGGGAGTCACAATTTGAGACATGGTATATACACGAGGGTTTCCTTGTTTGGATTATTTTGCTCGACGTACTAACTCTCGTGTTGTGATTTCCTAAATATTAACTTCTAGTTAGAATTTTATGAATGATTTCATATGTATATGCACTAACTCTATTTTCTATATACTCCTACACCTTCCCTTGGGGAGAGGTGGAGATGATCTCGCTATGGCGCTTTGACGCTCATTGTTTTCCGCCCTTTCAGGAAGCGAGTCAGGCGTATGGAGAGTCGCAGATTGATGGGATTTCCTCATGGATTCCATCTAGCTATTTACTATTTAGTAGTTATTTCAGAACTCCACAGTTAGTTGTTTGTGTTCAGACTCTAAACTTGTATTTTATTTTGTAGAGGCTAAGAGTCAGTGATATTTTATTTGACTCATTGTACTTGAGGTTTATTTCAGACTCAGAGGTATTTCTATGCTATTTTTGTTGGGTTCACTGATGATTATTCTCATGCTTCCTCTGTGTATATCTGGCTTTACTCTATTTCTTTTATTTGTCTGTCTGTACCTTCACCTATTTGTTGTTTCCACTAGATAGATGATAATTGTGATGATGAAATATGTTATAGCATGGTGTTTGGTGCTTGGTAGGTTTAACAATCTGGGTTTTACCTTAGACTACAGCCTTGTGTGAACCCTGGGGCGTCATATATATGAACAATCTCTAACTCAAATGAAAATAACCCAACACTTGTCATAATCCCCTTTGGGATACTCAAATGTGTACAATGTCTTTGTACTTATGTATTCGTAAATTTACATGTAAAGAAATGTAGCTCGAAACCTACGAATCCAATTCCAACAGATTCAAAAGTAATATCTGGAAATCAGCCTTAGAGTAGTCGACTACACTAAGTTCTGTTGGCCTTCTTGTTTTGATGATGTTTGATAAATAATTTACTTCTAATGTTGTTTGTCTA
>BQKN01064335.1:624616-642976 GCA_022839385.1 Asparagus kiusianus
TTGGTGGAAGTTTTAAAAAAATCTGAAACACGTGATCTTGAACTTTTCACTAGTAAGAACATCATTTTATATTCGAAAATACATCTTAGGCTCAACAAATTCGTGAAAAACATTTATGAAAACATAAAAGCAAGGGAGAGGAGTTTGGCGAGATGTTACCCGCCTTAGATGTGATGGAAGGCTGTCCCCTTTGCTGAAATCCACAAGAAGCTGCTGAAATCCCCCTTGAAACGCCCCCAAAATCACCAAGAACACCTAGGGTTTGAGGGAGAAGAGAGAGAGGCTAGGGTTTCTGGGGAGATCTGATGAAAAATGGGTGTTTTCGGGTGGGAAACAATATATAAGAGCCAAAGAAACCCGACCCGAAACCCACAAATCCGAACCAAAAAAGGCCAGAAAAACCCGATGAGTCGACTCCTGACTTATGATGGGTCGACTCATGGTCATGGGTCGACTCATAAAAATTATGAGTCGACTCAGCAGAAGAAAATTTGCAACAGGACTGGATTTCATGAGTCGACTTATGACAGGCGTAAGTCGACTCAACCTGATCAGTCGACTCATGACATGCTATGAGTCGACTCATGGACAAAAATCTGCATACTTCGATTTCTTTGCACACGATTTGCAAACTTGCAACTCATCCTCATACCTGAGGCATATACACATCCTCATAAGCTCAATTATCATTTTCCATGCATGACCATGCAACAAAGATATTTAATATATATATATTAAATATCTTTATTCACTTATATTCACACTTATAAGTTGTCAAAATCAACGGGGTCTTACAGTCACTTTGGAGTAGAACCCCACCAGAAAAGCTTGTCGATCAACAGGATCAAATGCCATCAAAGATTGTAAAAATGATTGCCGGAATACATGGATGGAAAAATCTAAGTTCTCTAAGAGGAATTTCAAAAGACAATAACCACCATCTCCCTGGCTCAAGCTCTATATATGGGCAGCTGACATTACAATTGCTGGAAATTAAACGGCCGGATCAAGGCTTTTCTAACAGCTAAGATTAATTGTCAGAATTTGAAGTGGCACCTAAGAGATCAAGGCACATCCCACTCACCTTGAATTGCCCACAATCTGCCAAGAAAAGTAGAACTATGATAATCAAAAAGAAGATATGATGATGTCAGCAATATCTAATCTGAAGAGACTTTTTAGTTCTCATTTAATGCGTACCCACGTCCGTCCAAGGTTATTATCATTTCACTCGGACCCGGCTCAAGCCGACTCCAAGCAAAGGAGCTAACTGTTATGGTGTTTCACTTGCAAAAGTATAGCCCTTTGCTAGCAATGGATTGGTATACTTCTGCATGTAATACCCCAATCAAAGTAGCGGCCAAGACCGGTAAGGATGCCTACTTAGCCGACTCCCTGAGTCGATATCTTCTTGTGTCAACTCGAAGGGAGGTACTTGTCGACTCTTTTGTCAAAGACGACACGCAACGAGCCCACTCGATACGACGTCTCGCGAAGTCGACTCAAAAGGGAATACTTCTCAGCCAAGCTAAAGGGCTTCGGCCTCGAGCTTCCCCCACTGACAACGTGGATGTTGCAGTTAATGCTTGGCCGATGCCATTATACCTCTAGCTCCGATAGTTTTCATGACTCACTGGGCCACATCGGCACCGCCATGTCTCCGATCGATTCTCATTTAATGCTGAGGTAATCTATCCTCCAGTCACCTACCGACACCTGTAAAGCAAGTGCTGGCGCAGCCGCCAACCTGGGCTTCTTCACCACCATCATGTGATCGGCCATAATAATGATTCTGCCCTTATACCACCAGTATATATAGAGATACTATTCAAACCTTGTAAAGGATTGGTTCTTCTTGAATCTAAGCAATACACACTAATTGCAGTACACACAAGAACTCACACAGTTCTTCATTTTTCCTATGCAAACTCAGCAGCTGACTTGATCATCGGAGGAACCACGGGGGAACCAAGCACCATCCTCCCACGAGGTTCTATGTAAAACCCTAAAAATTTTGAGTTAATGATTGATAAATTGAATTAATATGTGATTAATTATTATAAGTGGATAATTATTAAGATAAATATCATTAAATAGTGTATGAGTATATTAACAAGTATTTTGAGTATAAACAAGTTCATACATGAGAATAGAACGAGTCGGAAAAATGCACAAAGAAAAAATCTTGAAGATCTGGAAATTCCAGTCCGGTCGAGCGTCGCAATTGACAGTAGCCTGGTTGACCATCGTATTCGACCGGGGAACCTTTTTTCTATTTTTCCCAATCTGAGTTGGCTTTGGGTGTTTGAGGACTATGTTTGTTTTCTCTGCTATATATACACATCGTTCACGAGTTTTTTAGTATTCTTTCATATTTTTGAAACCCTAGCAACCACCAAACAATTTTACAAACCCTAATTTGATATTTGAGGAAGATTAAAGACTTTTAAGCGGGATTTCAGTTTGTGGCTTGGAGATCTGTATTGGAATTCTTTCTCTCATTTTTCAAATTAAGTCTCAGACGAGTGTCATCTCTGCTAGTCCCTCTCCCCTGTTTTAAAGAACTTTAAATGAGTTTCTAATGAGTTTTATCGGGCCAAATTGACAAATTTGTGTATAAAAATCGAATCTTTTGTATTATACGTATAAAGACCAGATCTTTCATGTTTAAGAGTTTAAGAACGAGATTTCAGAAGTGTTCTTAGATCTGAAAGTAATCAATAAAGTTGTTTAACCAAGATTTGATAATTTTAATCATCATATTGATGTTTCATGCATGTTTAAGAGTTGATTTATGATTTATTATGCAATTAATTATGTTTCACATGTTTCATAATTCCCAGAGAAGTTGATTTGATATTTATAATTTTCTACATATGTTTCAGTGCGAATTAAACAAGATTGAATCACAAAAACACGCACAAACACAGTTATTCAAAACCTGCACAGAACTCTAGAATTCTGTCCGATCGACCACGTCTAAGCGGCGGTCAACCGCATGCTCGATAGAGGCCTGAGCAGCCTCTAAAACACGATGCGGTCGACTGCCGCTTTATCACGGTTGACCGCCAGTTTGGCAATTTGCCTATGCATGTATTCCTTCTTTGTTTACCGATTTCGGGAGATTTTCTTGCTATTGTTATGTTATATTACTATCCTTATGAGTTGTTTAACACCTGAGGTGTTGGTGAACACCAGATATTGTCACGCACATTGAGATACGTGCACGTACACTTGGTTCATGTTGATTGACATGCATAGTCATTATACGCGACACAAGTTTAGGTTGATAAATGTTGAAAAGTCATATGATATCGTATTAGTCATCAGTTATGTATGCTCAGTATGGTTGTTTATCCTATAATAAGACCTCAGTTGTTCCACACTAGGAGTATTTGGTTGTTTTTCTCAAAATGAGACCTCGGTAGTACCAAATACTCGAAGGTGATCGATGTTTTTCTAGGGTGGGCTTATATACCTATTCACCATTGTATGATATTGTGGAAGCATATCCGAAATAGGGAGATAAAACCTATTGCCACAGAACGATTGATTAAGAACCTTACAAGAGTATCGTAATTACAAGCAGAGATGCAAACATATATATAGTTGTAGTATGATCCTATTTAGTTTACCCATCAGTAGGGTATACATTGGATATGTGATATACATGACATGGTACATTGTAATGTTTAAGCTGTATAGTATTTCCTTACGATGGTGCCAACTACCCGAGGATAGTTTGATATTATGACAAATTGTTTCATTATGAATGAGGGTAGAAGCTGTAATATTTCTATATATGATGATTGTTCATATATAGGTATGAAGTTAGTAGTTAGCGATTCATAGCTCGAGATATATGGTATATACATGAGGGTTTCTTTATTTGGATTATTTCGCTCGACATACTAGTCTAGAGTTTTGAATTTCTAATTACTAATTTCACTTACATTTTTATTCTTAGTTGAGATTGATATTTAGTGATTCATAATTTAGGATATGAGGTATATACATAAAGGTTTCCTTGTTAGGATTATTTTGCTTGACGTACCCATTCTCGTGTTATGAATCTCTAATTACCATTTTTTTGTGTAGTATTGATGACTTTATACTTATATGTACTAACCAGTATTTTCTTATATACTACTACCCCTCCCCCTTGGGGATGGTAGAGATGATCTCGCAAGCGTTTGACGCTCATTGTTTCCTCTCTTTTCAGGAGACGAGTCAAGTGTACGGAGTGTCGCAGCTTGATGGAGTCACATCTTGGTATCCATCTTATTTTATTAGTAGTTATTTATAGACCTCCACAGTAGTTGTTCATCTTTAGAGTCTAGAGATTGTATTTTATTTTGTAGAGGCAGTGTGCCTTAGTGAGATTTCTTTGACTCTTTATTTTAAGACATGGTATATTACTATAGTTTAGCGATATTCTTATTCTATTTCAGTTAGGCTCATTTGTTGATTATTCTCATGCTTCTTCTGTGCATATTCTGTTCTTGTACTATTTTTATTATTTACCTATTTTGTATATTTACCTATTTGTTGATTCTACTAGAGAGATAGTGATTGTGATGGTAAAATATGTTGTAGCATGGTATTGATGCTTAGCAGGTTTGACAATCTGGGTTTTACCTTTGATTGTAGCCTTGTGTGAATCCTGCGGCATCACAATTGGTATCAGAGCTCTAGTTTTAGTATCCTTAGGATCATCTTTGTGTCATATTATGGATCTAGGATAAAGTTTCCTAGGAATCATATATAAAATCCGTTAGGAATTCCTAGTATGAGTGAGGACGTATTATATATATGCGAAAATTACCAATTTTTATTATTATGAACTATTTGCTTTGAAGCAATAAGCATGATATGAGTGATAAGTGATACTATCTTCCTTTTGGTATACGTTTTATTTTTATACCTAGGATCCTATTTACTATGTTTTATAAGCTCTATTTTGAAAACCGTAGATGTCAGGACGAGCATAGCAAGCTGATTCAGAGCTTGAGCCGTAGCAGGCTCTACAGTATTTGATTAACATCCTAGCATTATTTACAGCTAGTATAGCAGCTCTAGAAGAGCATTTGGACAACCAGATGTCGCCAGCAGCGCCATCATTTGAAGTTTCTTCACCAGTCGCACCAGCTGAGTCTATTATAAAGGTGCCATCAGAAGGTACCATCAGAAGTTGTGCCAACCCCAACTACCATTAAAGTTACAAGAAAGGAAGAGAGCCCTAAGACGGGATAAACCAGAGAAAAGGGCAAGAACAATTGGATATTCACAGGGCCAGAAGGATCTCGGTTAGATAATCAGAAGCAACAGAATAATACCGGTTTGAGGGAACAACCGGATCAAACAACAACAAAGAAGCACAGATTTCTAGGATTTTATTATAACTATAACAAATTCGACCATAGAGCCGCGAAGTGTCATGGAGAAACAATAAGACGCTAGCAAAGCAAGAGTCAAAACTCATAAAACTACAGAGAGCACGGAAACACCGAAAAATGCAGGGTGCATGTTATAAATGCCACAATATTGGACATAGAGCAAAAAATTATCGTAAAGCACCAGCAGGAGGATAGAAGGAAAGAGACCAGAATCAGCAGTCGCAGAATCACGGACATGGCCAACAACAGAGAATTGAATCACCTCTGTTAGCTTTGAGAATTGAAGACTAGATGTATGCAAATCAGGAGCTACCTCAGAGTCAGAGAGATTCACATGCTATAAAGCCTTAAGGGCAGCAGAACATAAGATCAATCAAGTTTTTGAAATATACTCTATGATCTTGTTATGAGCAGAATCGTAGTGGAAGGTATGTTCTCGATGAACTCCTTCTAAATTAGTATCTTTTGGGAACTTCACAATATGCTATCATGGATAGCCTTCGGTTAGTTACACATTCTCTAGATGATCCTTTTCAGTCTTCTTTCCTTTGGGAGAGGCATCCCTCTTAGAGAGTATTTGTAGGAGATGTATTATTAGCTTAGATGAGCCTAAATTCAAAGTTGGTTAATCCATTTTGCATACATACCCGATCTTGATGTGATATTTTGGTATGGATTGATTATTTTTCTACCATGTTAGTATAGATTGTTGGTGAAGACAATCATTTTATGAGTATTCAATAGATTTGTATGGTTTGTAGCAACCCCATAGGGTAACCAGAATGCGGAGTTATTTCTGGCATACATCAAGGAGGTGATGAGATAGAATCGGGGTGAAGATTTGAGTGAGACATGAGTGGTCTCAAAGTATCATGATGTCTTGCAGGACATACCAGGTTTACCTTCAGTGAGAGAGGTCGAGTTTTACATTGAGTTATAGCCAGGCACCACACCAATACCCCTATCACCTTTTCGTATAACACCTATTGAGATGAAGAAGCTTTAGATCCAGTTAGATATCTGCTATAGAGGGTTTATGATTTGTTTTATCGGTAGAGCGCCGCTGGGTGCATTTTCTCGAAGATTAATCTTTGTTCTAGTTATCAATTGTTGCAGATTCGGAAGATGGATATCCCCAAGACCGCCTTTTTAACTCGATATGAGACTTTTGAGTTTCTTGTCATGTAGTTTGGACTAACCTTGCACCCACGATATTTATGGATTGATGAATCGGGTTTTTTGTCCATACTTGGACCAATTCGTTATAGTATTCATTAATGATATTCCTACCTATTCGGGATCGGAGGCCGAACATGAAAAGCATTTGAGGTTAGCATTACAAACGTTGTGAGAACACCAGCTATACACTAATTTTTAGCAAGTATGAATTCTAGTTATCTGAGATCTAAATTTTTGAACATGTTATCAGCCGAGAGGGCATTGTAGTAAAATCTAGCTAAGGTGTAGATGGTTTTAGAGATTCATAACTTTTTTAGTTTTGGACCAGCTATTATAGAAAGATACTTTAAAAATTTTCAAAGATTTCGAAGTCACTTACACACCTTACGAAGAAGGGTGTATAGTTTATTTGAAGCATAGAGTGCCAAAAAACATTTGAAGTTTAAATTGATTACAGCACTAGTGATGGTTATTCTGATTAGTGATAAAAATTTTGATTGTTTACACGTATGTGAATGTATCGGATCCTAGAGGTGTTTTGACGCAGACCCAGAGAGGAAAGATTTGTATTTTAAGATTATTAAGGACTCATGAGCAAAATTAACCCATATATGGTTTGGAGATAACAGCAGTGGTTTTCATATTGAGGAAATTAAGGCATCATTTGTATGGAGTATAAGGAAACTATATACGGATTATCAGAGCTTTGAAATACCTTCTTCCTAGAAGAAATTTGACTAGAGACAGCGGCAAAGAGTCGAGTTTATTAAAGAATATGAATTTGCAATTTAGTATCCTTAAGTAAAGATGAGTGTTGTCGCAAACACATTGAGTATAAATCGTTGATGTGAATATACAGTTTTGAAGTGTTTAATTTTTATTGCATCGAGAACTTTACACTCTCAGCTAGATTAGCTTTAGACAGGAGATTAGCGGAAACAACTTTTTCTTAGGAGCTTTATCAGTGAAGTCATCTTAGAGTTATGGAAAGATCAGTACCTAGTTAGAAGATTCTTAGTGTAGGTAGAAAATTTGTAATAAAGAGAATGAAAGAAAATTGACTTGTATTCCTAAGATCTTAATTACAATTCGATTACAAAAGAGAGGAGAATGAATTTTATTCTCCCATTTGTTTAATTCTGGGTTCTTCACGGTGGCGATGAGATGCCTCCCTCGAATGCTCGCATCGAGTTTACATCTCGTTGACGATCCAAACGTCTCGATTCAATGGAACGTGATTTTCTCCTCACGATTTGATGTTGTGGAGAACTTACAAAGCAAGTTTTAGAACTCTTGATGAGTTTCAAACTCTGAACGAGTTTGAAACTCTATGAAAGAGTTGATTTAATCAAAAATCGGTTTGACAAGCCAAGGCCGAAGGCTTCAAGGAACATTGTCGCTGCAGGAAGCTCTAGTAATTCCCCCCAAAAGTCAGCTGAAGATCTCCTCTTTGCTGCCAATTCTCAGGTCTAAAAAGCCAGCCTCAACTCAATTGAGTTCCCACTAATTAAAGGGGATTTAGGGGTGTAACCACCCCCTTAAATCTCTCCTTAATGAGGGTTTAATAGGGTGTAACTGCCCCCATAAATCTCTCCATGATAGGGTAGTGATCCCCTCAAATTGTGGGGAGAAAATGATTCTAGAACCGTTCAAATTGTGCTTGAACGAGTCAAACGCTGAAAACAATATTCTGGGCCCGAACTCTGCGTTTTAGACCTAAAACGCAGAGTTAGGCCTGTTTAGGTTGAAAACGCACAGGTCGCACTGCGCAGAGATGAACTGTGCATTTTGGACCTAGGACGCAGAGTTGGGTTCTACATGAGCTGTGCGTTTTTGGACCTAGGACGCAGAGTTAGGCTCCGCATGAACTGTGCGTTTTTGGACCTGGGACGCAGAGTTGGGCTCTGCATGAACTGTGCATTTTTGGACCTAGGACGCAGAGTTAGGCTCCACACGAACTATGTGTTTTTGGTCCTGGGACGCAGAGTTTGGCTCCGCCTGAACTGTGCGTTTTTGTCATTGGACGCAGAGTTGGACTTTACATGAACTCTGCATTTTTGTTGTTGGACGCAGAGTTGAACTCTGCGTTTTAAATCCACAAACGCTGTGTTTTGACTCTGTAATGCAGAGGCGAGCCTTAGGCGGGCTTGGCAAACTTCAGCCTAAGTCTAATGTTTAGACGAAGTCTAGTCTTGCAAACGGACTTCAGAACATAACTTGCTGTGAAGAACAGGTCATAACTTTCAAATCGTAAGTCGGAATTGGACGAATTATATATAAAAATCGGGTATCTCGACGAGACGTAGCCGACCAAACCGACCCCATAAGGTTCGATTTGCTTGGTCAGTTTTGCTAAATTCCTTACGGTTTGAGAGATATCTGCGTTTTGGTTTGAAGAGACCGTCAATTTGTAGTCTCCTTTGCTAGAGCGTTGCAAAGATCATCATTTTGTAATCTTTGTCTTGGTTCCTTGAAAATATGAGAGTCGTCAGATTGTAACTCCCGATGTTGATTCTGAAGGCTATTGATTAGAGCTTTCATCAATTATTGCGAAGGTCGTCAGATTGTAACCTTCATCGATCCATGTGAAAGTCTTCAAGTTGTAGCCTTCTGGAAGCCGTTAAATTGTAACTTCCATCATCGGTGTTTGATGGGGATCAGCTATCTGTTGTGATTTTTAGACAGCCTACAGAACCCCCTCCAAAGTTTTCGAAAGTTCGCGGTTGACTGGAACGAATTTTCAAAATACTTTGGATCTTAACTCTGATCTGATCTTGGAGCTGTTGATTCCTTTTCACAAAGGATTTGTTCTCTGTACCCGCTTCGAAGGCATCTTGGTTGAAGGGATTTGCCACGTAGGACCTGTGTGAAGGTATGCGCTATAATCCTGCTTCTGGAATACGGGGGTGGACCCTGCATTTTGAACCTAAGACACAGGTCTCACCCTTGCATGTTGAATTTGGAACACGGGTGTGACCTCGGCGTTCGGTTTTTGCATCATGGGTCTGACCTTAACATTTGGTTTTTGCATCGCGGGTCTGACCTCAGCGTTTTGACTTAAAACATGGAAGTGGTTTCCATGCATTTTTGACTAAGTCTTTGAGACTTGTCTTTAGGTCATCTGTTTCAAGTCTCGGCTCACATCTATTAAGCTAATGGACCTACGAACATGCATAGGATTTTTGGCAAACCCTCAACCATCAACAGATTTGATAAGCCTTTACCGACTACCGTTTGAGTCGGGCTAGCATGTGAATTATTTGAATCCGTTTCACATGTAATGTTATGCTAAGAGAATGAACCCTCTTAAACTTGATGCTATGGTTTTGAATACATAGACTTTGTCATTTTTATAGAAAAAACTAACTGGTAACGCATGTTAGGCGTAGGCTTATCTCTAATTAGGGATCGAGATAAAATCCCCCATGCGTGTGAGGCATGGATTTCAGCGTTATTAATAACAACATGCCATGATGTTGAATACGTGGGCTTTGCCATTATTACGAGAATAGTCTACCTGGCAGCATGTGTTAGATGCAGAATTATCTCTAATTAGGGATCCAGATAAAGTCCCCCATGCGTGTGAGCCATGGATTCCGATGTTATTAATAATAACCTTCCACGATGTTGAATACGTGGGTTTTTCTCCTTTTTACGGTCAAAGACTAGCCTACAATGCGTATTAGACATTGACTTATCCCTTCTTAGGATTCGGGATAAAATTCCCCATGCATATAAGGCATGGATTTTGGTGTCCTTTTCACGGCAAAAGACTAACCGGCAATGCGTGTTAGGCGTAGACTTATCTCTAATTAGGGATCGAGATAAAGTTCACCATGTGTGTAAGGCATGGATTCTGGTGTTATTAATAACAACCTGCTACGATGTTGAATACGTAGACTTCACCATTATTACGGGAATAGGCTACCCGGCAGCATGTGTTAGATGCAGACTTATCTCTAATTAGGGATCAAGATAAAGCCCCCCATACGTAAAAGACATGGATATTTTTTTTATACTACGATGTTGAATACGTAGACTTTGTCACTATTTCTTCCTGTGTTATATTTTTACTTAAAACACTGAAAGAAAATTGGAAGTGCTAGAGATGTAGTATTAACTTGGCATGAATTTTCACTTAGAGTGAAATTCAAAAAATTTCTTCGCTATCACTAGGATAATTCCAGAAAATATTTAATCCGCTAGGGATTTTATAATGAAAACTTGCTATTCTTGTTGAAAAAGAATTAATAAGTTCATTGGGGGGTTTGACTGTTAGAGGTATGATGTTAACCTAACAGTATTTTATGGACCTATCGCTCTATTGAAGAGAGTCGATAAGTTGATTTGGTCATCAGATGTGTGATATTAACTTGACGGGTATGTGGATCTATCGCTCTATTGAAGAGAGTCGATAAAATGATTTTGGTCGTCAGAGGTATGATGTTAACTTGACTGTTTTGTAGACCTATCGCTCTATTGAAGAGAGTCGATAAGTTGATTTTGTCAGAGGTTTGGTGTTAACTTGACTTGTTTGTAGACCTATCGCTCTATTGAAGAGAGTCGATAAGTTGATTTTGTCAGAGGTTTGGTGTTAACATGACGGGAATTTGTTGCGATCGGAGCAACTTTGGGGACTTCTCGCTCTATAGAAGAGAGTCAATAAGTTGATTTTGTCCGAGGTGTGATATTAACATGACAGGAATGTGTTGTGATTAGAACAACTTTGTGGACTTTGAAGAGGATTGATAAGTGGATTTTGTCATAGGTGTGATATTAACGTGACAGGAATATGTTGCGATTGGTGCAACTTTGTGGACTTATCATCCTATTGATGAGGATTGATAAGTGGATTGTCAGAGGTATGGTGTTAACATGATAGGAATGTTGTTGCTATTGGAGTAACTTTGTGGACTTATCGCTCTATTGGAGAGAGTCGATAAGTTAATTTTGTCAGAGGTGTGATATTAACTTGACGGGAATATGTTGCGATTGGAACAACTTTATGGACTTATCATCCTATTGACGAGGATTGATAAGTGGATTGTTAGAGGTATGGTGTTAACATGATAGGAATGTGTTGCGATTGGAGCAATTTTGTGGACTTATCGTCCTATTGACGAGGATTGATAAGTGGCTTCTCAGATGTATGGTGTTAACATGACAGGAATGTGTTACGATTAGAGCAACTTTATGGACTTATCATCCTATTGACGAGGATTGATAAGTGGATTGTCAGAGGTATAGTGTTAACATGACAGGAATGTGATGCGATTAGAGCAACTTTGTGGACTTATCGCTCTATTGGAGAGAGTCGATAAGTTGCTTTTGTCAGAGGTGTGATATTAACTTGACGGGAACGTGTTGCGATTGGAGCAACTTTGTGGACTTATCATCCTATTGACGAGGATTGATAAGTGGATTGTCAGATGTATAGTGTTAACATGACAGGAATGTGTTGCGATTGGAGCAACTTTGTGGACTTATCATCCAATTAATGAGGATTGATAAGTGGATTGTCAGAGGTGTTTGATATTAATGTGACAAGAGAATGTGTACTTGTGACTTGCACAAGATTTCAGGAATTAGCGTCTCGCTGGGGAAACTTGCTAGGTGAGTTTATCATCAGAAGTGATGAATTTTGATGCTTGTGATTTGAATAAAATTTTGAAGACTTAGTGTCTTGCTGGGGAAGATTGCGATTTGCACAATTTTGAGGACCTATCATCCTATTGGTAAGGATTGATAAGTTGATTGCCAGAGGTATTCTATTAAACATGACAACTCAGAAAATTTATTATTCATAATCCAATGAACTACAAATAAACCAACCCCCAGTCTTGAACAAGTGCAAGGGGAAAACAAATGGTAGACGTGGCACATCGCCTAGTGGGTCACTATCTAATAAGTTTGACTATCAGAGGTAATTGTTAACATGATAGTTGTTGGATCTATCATCCTACTGAAGAGGATTGGCTTTAGTGACCGTAGTGTCTTCCCCTTCTGACTGAGAAGATTGAGCTTGGTCCGATTACTCAGGTTGATCCTGCCTACTTTGTTCTTCAGCTTTGATCCTGATAATAATCTTTTGAGCCTGTTCGCGTTGAGAGATTAGTTGTCTCCAAGAATGACATTCTGTAACCCTCATTTGTGCTAGAAGATCGGTCTGCAATTTGTGTCGACAGGTCTCCACTAAGATAGACTGTGTCATACTTGACGAACATCGGAGAGCCATGCTTCGGAACCTCTTGACGAAGGCTTTGACGGACTCCCTCTTCTTCTGCTTAGTGGCGAGAAGGGTATGGATGGAGACTTCTGTATCCTCTTCAAAGAATCTTGATAGGAAGAGTCTTTCTAGATCTGCCCACTTTTGAATACATTCCGCAGGTAGTTTCCTGAACCATTCAAAGGCAACTCCCTTGAGGGTTCCAAGGAACAATCGAGCCAGTATGGCGTCGTTTGATATCACATTCCCAGTCTGTGACCTGAAATGATAGATATGTTGGTTCGGTGATCTCGTGCCGTCAAAAGTTTGTAGCGTCGGGACCTCGAATTTTGAAGGATAAGGGGCTGCATCCCATTCGGCAGGATAGGGCCTAACAACTCCCTCGTCTTGGAGCTCGTTTCTGTTAGCAATGGCATTGAGGTGGGCTTCCAATTCTTCCATTTTGGTAGATTGGAGATTCTGCTCGTTCTCAGTCTCTTTTGCTTCATCAGAGGAAGATTCCAGGTTGTGGGCTTCTTGATCAGAAGTAGCACCATCAACCAATTTTTCCTTCCCTTTGCTTGTGTGAAGTTGGGATGAAGACGCTTTTCCTCTCTGGGAAGATTCTTGCCTAGGTAGCAAATCTGTCTCATGAGATTTGGCCTTGTCTGCGACGATTTGAGTCAACAGGGCCATGAGTTCATTAATGGCCTCCTGCTGAGATTTGAGCATAGCCTCCTGCTCGTCGAGTCTCTTCACGAGATCTTCATGGTTTCCCGTCATATAAGCGGAGCTCTCATGTTCAACAAAAGAGCTTGATGATTGGGACTCTGCAATGGCTGAGTGTTCATCATCAGAATTAGTTCCTCTGGCTAACCTCCGATAGTTGACAGAGGGAATGGCTCCTGTTCGTGTTTGAGTGCATTGGTAGACTCCTTCAAACTCATTAGTGATTTCTCTGACGGTCGGTGAACGACTTGTCTCAGAGTCATCAGAACTAGGACCTGAGGCTTTCCCACTGCCGATCACATTGATAGTGACCCCAGGATATTCGGTCTCTGAAGACTTCTTCCTATAAGAACGTCGTTGTTGGTTGGGCAAAGTAACGATCGTAAATTGGTTGAACACTAACAGTTTGGTCACATATGAGCAGCATTGACATCCCGAGAGGACCGTAGGAATTAGTTGTTCATATTGGAATGAATGAATGACTTGTTACATCGGTCTTTCTCTTGAAAGTAACTCCCTTAATTCAGATACCTGAGGAGATTTTCTCACAGAATGTGAGGTTAGAGATGGAACCCCCTGCCTCTCAGTAGGCAGAATTGGTTCTCGTTTAACATGGATCTTGAATCCACATTGATCTTTTTGAACATGACGAATCGCGTCATGTTCTGAAGAAGGAACACGAGGGTCGTGTTCTATTTTACCAACGCTAGACCGAAGTCCGTGTTTTGTTGATGAAACGCATCTTTGCCAGTTGCATTTTTGTCGGTTAACGTAGTTCGTAAGTCTGCGTTTTGGATCTTGAACGCACTCCTGAGAGTTGCATTTTGGTTCTAAAACGTACTCCTGAGAGTTGCGTTCAGTTTGTGGAACGCGACCCTAAAGGCTGCGTTTTGATTCTGGGACGCACTCTTGAGAGTTCCGTTCTGCCAGATCAACACAATTTTGAGGTCTGCGTTTTGATGTTGAAACCTACCACTAAAGGCTGCATTTTTATTGCACAACGTGCCACTAAGGGGTGCGTTTGGCATAAACTGAACCCACTCCTTCGGAGGAGGGACTGCTCGAGCAATCTTGGCTAAAGGAGAGGGCTTCCTTTGGCATAGGAGCAACAATTGGAGATTTAGTGTCCTTGGAGACTTTGTGGATCTTGCACATAGCCTTGGGGCTAAGGGATCCGGAGAAGATGGACTCCTCAAACTTGGCTTGATCAAACTCTACCACGAGAGTTTTTGACAGTTGTTCCAGTGAGATGAACATCGGATTGCGCCACCACTTCTTCGTTAGAGAAGCTCGTCCCCAGCGGAGTCGCCATCTTTTGTAGGTAGAAAATTTATAATAAAGAGAATAAAAAAATTGACTTGTATTCCTTCTATCTCAATTACAATTCGATTACAAAAGAGAGGAGAATAAATTTGATTCTCCCCTTTGTTTAATTCTGGGTTCTTCACGGTGGCGATGAGATGCCTCCCTCGAATGCACGCGCTGAGTTTGCTTCTCGTTGACGATCCGAACATCTCGATTCACTGGAACGTGATTTTCTCCTCACGATTTAACATTGTGGAGAACTTGCAAAGTAAGTTTTAGAACTCTTGATGAGTTGATAACTTTGAACGAGTTTGAAACTCTATGAAAGAGTTAATTTAACCGAAAATCGGTTTGACAAGCCAAGGCCGAAGGCTTTAAGGAACATTGTCGCTGCAGGAAGCCCCAGTAATCCACCCCAAAAGTCAGCCGAAGATCTCCTCTTTGCTGCCAATTCTCAGGTCCAAAAAGCTAGCCTCAACTCAATTGAGTTTCCCACTATTTATAGGGGATTTATGGATGTAACCGCCCCCTTAAATCTCTCATTAATAAGGGTTTGATAGGGTGTAACTGCCCCCATAAATCTCTCCATGATAGGGTAGTGATCCCCTCAAATCATGGGGAGAAAACGGTTCTGGAATCGTTCAAATCGTGCTTAAACGAGTTAAACACTGAAAAACAGCGTTCTGGGCCCGAACTCTGCGTTTTAGTCCTGAAACGCAAAGTTGGGCCTGTTTTAGGCTAAAAATACACAGGTCATGCTGCGCAAAGATGAACTGTGTGATGCGGCATAATTATTTACTAAAATTACAAGTGCACAATTGATCAAGTTATAGTATAAAAAGTTATCGATCCCACGAGGAAGGTTATTTTAAGAGATTATTAGAAATGGTTCTTATGTTTTGTGCGTGACAATTAGGAATAAAGAATAAGTGTGATTGTGATGAGTGATTGTTTGTGAATATATGCAAGAGATAATAAATTGAATTTTTAGAGGAGAGAAGGAAGAATCAAAGAATAAATAAAATCACAAGGCAAGAAAGAAGAATGAATAAAATCAAGAAATAAAACCAAAAATGAAAAAAAAATTTAAGAAAGTCAAGATGGAGAATTCAAAAGAGGTAAGAAATTTAGAATATAATCCACTAGCTAATTTCAATTACAAAATACAAACTATTCTTTTTTTTCATATTTCAACTTAGATTTATTAAGCATAGATTATCAAACCAATTAAGGAAAGTGTAACCTATCAAATTATCATCTAAGTCAAAATTTCTATTCATGATAAGAACAACAACAAGATAATAATCTTAGAATTCATAAGCATAACCTATCAAACCATTTAAGATAAGCATAGATTATCAAATTCTTCTTCTACCGATTAGTTCTCTAGTTGATTATCCTAAACATGAATATATTTTAAGTGAAAGAGATTAATTCATACAATATAAAGGAAATTAGACTACCTTCATACAATTCTAAGATTCCTTCAAGAATTAAATTCACCTCTCAAGAAATAAAAAGAAGGAAAAGAACTAATTACAAAAATAAAAGAAAAGAAATATCTAAACTATGAACTAGAAATAAATCTAACTACAAAGAATAAAAATCTAAACTACAAAATAAATTACAGAAATTAAATATAAGAAAATAAATCTACTCTACAAATTAAAGTGTAAAAAGAAATAAAAAAGACAAGAAAATAAATCTACACTACAAGCATGAATGTAAATCTAACTAATAAACAATAATAAAGAAATTAAAAAAAGAAATAAAAGAGGAAAATAAAAGAAAAGCAAACCTTCAAACTTTTCTTCATCTCCATCATCATCATCCAACAAAGAGAAGAAGATTTGAAGTGGAGAATTTTTTTTATTATTAATTGTAACAAAAGTTACAATTTTTGGATGGCCTTCTCAATTAAGAGTTACCTTCCTCTTCAAATGGAGTTACAAAATTTTTCACACCTCTAACCCCTCACTCTCTACCCCTATTTATAGTAAACATCAGTGAATGAGAGCCCTTGGATTCAAATCTTATCCAAAACCAACAATTTTCAGCCTTAGATCTGTAACAGAATGCCGTCAATATCGATACCAGCATTGATAGCGGTATCGATGCCGACATTGATACCGACATCGATGCCGCCATCGATGCCGCCATCGATGTCGAGCCCTCTACTTTTTCATCTCGCATATTCTTTTTTCCATTGGATTTTGGGCTTGGACATTGGGCTTTGCTTGTACTTTTGGGCTTCAACATTTAGACTTTGGCATTTTCTCTTTATTTTTCACTGGGCTTTGATTTATTTCTTCATTAAATATTTGAAAGAATTCCTTTGGCTTCATATGCTTCATTTCTTCATTAAATCAAAGGTTTTTTATTGAAAGATTGGAGTTTGAGATTTATTCTTCATTAACCTGCAATTAAAAGATAAAAACAATTATTAATGGTATATTTATTCATATATAATAGATAATGAGGGTATAAAACTGTAATAAAATGTGATTATCAAATACCCCAATACCTAAACTCTTGCTAGTCCTCTAGCAAAGAAAAATAAAAAAAAATTTCTAACTCACTTTCACAGGAATCATGGTTGTATTTAGCGCATACAACAAGCCTTTAAACCCCTATGTTACCCTAGTGGACGAGTTGTAGTCTCGTGAGAGTTTGCAGTGAATATACGTATAAAATTCGGTCAACTTGCCAAGTTAAATAAGTCAGTAAATAACAGATTTCCCTTGATATATTTAAACATTCTAATTGAAGCTAGTTAATAATCAAGAAAACGCTTTTATATATAACTCCAATGTAAATTCCTTAGAAAATCTTTTTCATTATAGCAATACAAAACCAAGTCAAATCTTAGAGATTTAATTTAAAAGTTTTGAAAAGAACATGCTAACTCTTTGTTTTAAATAACTTTTAAGTTTCTTGATCAAAAATTGTTTTTCAAGACCATATATACAAAACAACAATATATAAAAAAAAAGGTTAGTGTTAAATTTTTTTACTCTTTAGTTCTTGGTGATTGTTTTCTATTTTAACGGGCTTTCTAAGTGACCATTTAATGAGTTTTGGGCTAATGAATCCCAACCCAATTGGGCTTAGGTCATTAAGTATAAAAATACTCATTGGGCTTAATTACCCAGCCAACTTAGGCTTTATAAGATAGAATCACATTGAATCAAAGAGTTTTTTTTTTTGTGCCCATTTTTCGTACTCTTCTTTTATAAGATTAGTTTTTTTTAATATATATGTGTAAGTATATATAATCTGAAAAAAAAATGTGTAAATCAATATATCTTGAAAAAAATATTTTCATCTCTAAGTTAAGCATGCAAAAACTTCATTATTTTTAATTAAAAATCTAAGGTAAGACTTAAGTAAAGTATACTACTTGAAAAATAATTTCTTAAGAATTTTATTTGGAGTTATCATGAAAGGTAAACTTGAGTATGTCACTAACTAGGAATTAAAAAATTTTAAATCTATCAATTGTAGGTGTAAATTTCTGATTTTCCCGAGAATGGGGGATTTTGTTTG
>BQKN01064335.1:644439-681162 GCA_022839385.1 Asparagus kiusianus
AGAGCGATAGGTCCTCAAAGTTGCTCCGATCGCAACACTTCTAACTTATCGACTCTCGTCAATAGAGCGATAGGTCCTCAAAGTTGCTCCGATCGCAACACTTCTAACTTATCGACTCTCGTTAATAGAGTGATAGGTTCTCAAAGTTGCTCCGATCGCAACACTTCTAACTTATCGACTCTCATCAAAAGAGCGATAGGTCCTCAAAGTTGCTCCGATCGTAACACTTCTAACTTATCGACTCTCGTCAAAAGAGCGATAGGTCCTCAAAGTTGCTCCGATCGTAACACTTCTAACTTATCGACTCTCATCAATAGAGCGATAGGTCCTCAAAGTTGCTCCGATAGCAACACTTCTAACTTATCGACTCTCGTCAAAAGAGCGATAGGTCCTCAAAGTTGCTCCGATCGCAACACTTCTAACTTATCGACTCTCGTCAATAGAGCGATAGGTCCTCAAAGTTGCTCCGATCATAACACTTCTAACTTATCGACTCTCGTCAATAGAGCGATAGGTCCTTAAAGTTGCTCCGATCGTAACACTTCTCAAACTCACAGAGTACCTCTGAGATTTACAAATTTCTTCTAGTGCTTAAAACAAAAAGCATGTAAATAATCTATCCTTTGATATTAAAGTAGAATTTTAATGTTCCATGTCAGAAAATGACATGCAAAATAAACGATGAAAAAACCAAAACAGCGATACGATTATTCAAAGGGAAGCAAAGTAACAGGAAGATAAGCATTGTCTCTACCAAAGGAGCAATACAAGAACTGACTCATCAATTCATCAAGCTAAAAGAGACAAGTTGAGACTTAATATCAGAAAGTTTCTCTTCATGATCAGTACGCACAAGCGTTTCAGCTAGTTTCCGAAGCTCATCCTCGTTAGGTAACATGGCGGCAATCTTATGTTTAGCCTCTGCAAGAGCATTGGCTCCTGTGTGGCAATCTACTAGAGAGGTTGCGCTTTTGACGTTGAGCTCAATAACAATAGCTTCTTCTCGTTTGAATTGAGCCTTCAACCTGGTCAACTCTACTTCAGTAGCGACAATCTTCGGAAGTGCGAGACAGTCACAGCTGTCTCAGAATGCGAGACATTCATGAATGTCTCGCACTAAATCTGAAGAAGGTTAAAAGACAAAAGTTATAGATATCTTCATTATATTTCTAACGCATCTTGGATCATCTCATTCCGATATCGGACGAGGGAGTTAAAGCCAAAATACCCGAGACAACACAAACTGTCTCGGAAGTGCAAGACAGTCATAACTGTCTCGGAATACGAGACAGTCATGAATGTCTTGCACCAAATCTGAAGAAAGTCAAAAGAAAAAAGTTGTAGATCTCTTCGTCAGCTTTCCAATGCATCTTAGATCATCTCATTCTGATATCGGACGAGGGAGTTAGAGCCAAAATATCCTAGATAGTACAAACTGTCTCGGAAGTACGAGACACACAACCCTGTCTCGGCCATAGAGTTGGTTACAACACGTTTTTTGACGGTTTTTTGGCTTCATAACTACTTGAGATCAACCATAAACGTGGGGAGATGGTTACAAACTGAAGATAGGCCCACTAACCTCATAAAAAGATGATATTTAAGCAGTGGGATAGCGGTGACAAAAGGGGATTGAGCATTTTTGGAGCAGACAGAGCAGAGTATTTGAGCTTCTGGCAATTCCTTGAGATTCGAGCTTTGACTTGATCTTAAGAAGAGTGATCATCTTACTTTGATAAGATATTCACTTCAAATTCCTACTTCGATAAACGAAGGAAGAATCCCCAAAGCCTTCACGATTCAATCAGAATCTGTGATTCGGTGGTCCACGGGCTATCGCACCCCCAACACAGGCAAAGATCCCACGCAAGCAGCGATCCAGATAACGATCCTGCGTTTGTTTCTAAAAAGTTGTAATTTTCCTTTTGTTGTGTAATAGAAGTCTTATAAAAAGGCTATTTCTTTCGAATTCGTTGTAATCGACCAAAGATATAATGAATTCCATAACGAAACCAACTTTTGACGAAAACAAACTGGCGACCACAGTGGGAGCCAACGGTCTCGCTGCCGAGACCGTCGTGTCGCAGCCGATCAAGATACCGATTGAATCCACGGTCGAGTACAAATTTGACCAAGCGAAATTTGAGGAATATCTGTCATCCACATCCTCAAAGTCTTCTTCGCCTCACAAATGTAGGAAGATTTCATCTTCTAAGAAGGTTTTTAAGTTTTTGACTCCGTCGAACACTACAGATAAAGACTCTCGCTTGATTGTTGCTGAGGATTCTACTCGCAACCTCTCTGCTCATAATGACTCTTCTACAATTAAAGAGTCATTGAATCAAAGCTCGCCGGCACTAACGAAGAGGGCTCGTCAGAGACAACGTCAGCGCCACGCTCACCAAATGGCTAACGCTTTGGAACAAACCGACGGGGTTCATTATCACGCGGACCTAGAGTCGATGAGGTATCGAGTGGTTCAGTTATCTCAATGACTAATCACTCATATCTCTGATAAAATAACGACGGAAGAATGGACTCTCGTCAAAAAGGCACGTTCGACCCTCAAAGGACGGATACAAAAACGTCATGCAAACGCTACTCATGCCCGTGCTCTCTCACAACAAAGACGAGAAAGGAAGAAAGAAATGGTGGCTAAAGAACCATCAAAACTCTGCAAAGTTTGGATTCCAAAGTCTGGAGTTGTACAAAATCAGCATTCAGAGCCCGTTAAGATTCCACACCCGCAAGGGGGTGGTTCTAAACGTGTGACTATTGACATAACCTTGGATCACTCAAAGGCAACAATAAGTTACCCTGAGAATGCCAACAAGGCTTTACACCCCTAGAAGAATACGTATTCGCCAAAAGATATCGTTATACCTGGGAGGTCATACCAAAAGACGATAGGATTTTTCGGCAATCATACTGATGAATCGTACTATCAAGCTGTGGGTGTGAATAAATTTCGAAAGAGAATTGTTCAAAAAATGAGCTCTCGTTGTTCCTGTGTGCGACTCAATGTTCTAGAGACTTTTCACCAAAATGTCAAAGCCCAAGCCGAGACATTTCTGCAAGAAGCTTGCTGTTCAAGAGGATGAATTCCCTGAAGTCACCATCAATATGGTTGATAAAGGAAAATCTAAGTGGCATTCAAGTGAATCAATTCCCGACTTTTCACTGGGAGGAAAAGTCAACTCAAGAATTGCTCAACGGATTTCTCGACTCCAGTTAAGAGCCGTCAAACGTAGAGACTACAAGAGAATGCATGAAAGAATGTCATCAGAGGATGAGCTCTCGGACACTTGTTCTGCGATCACTTCGGATGATACAATATCTAGCACAGGGCAAACCAGAGAAGTACTCACAATCACCTCTGATCAGTTCGCTCAAATACTTCAAGAAGCTCTAGCCAAACAACGTGAAGAAATTAGAGCTGAGATAAAAATGGAGATGGAGTTGGCTATTCAACAAATGAGAGAATTGCTAGCTCAACGGCCTCAACTTCCTGAGTCCAGTCAGCGAACTGAATCCAGCCGCCGCACTCAAAATATTACAGATGACAGTGATCCGGAAGTGGATGACGTCATCTTTGCTGATGCACCTCCTAATAACGATAACACTGGGGGTGGTTCAACGGATCCTCCCAACAACGACATTGGGGGTAGTTCAATCGCACCTCTTAATAATACTGGGGGTGGCCCAATTATTTCTCCTCAATATCACTCAAAGAGAGATGAAGATGAGGATAAGAAAATGTAAGACCTTAAAAACAAAGTCAATGCTTTGATTTCCGCTCAGGAAGTAAAGAAGACGGGTATTCCACGTCCCTATCCAAGAGAATGGGATTCAATTCCATACCCGACAAAATTCCATCTGATTAACTTCACACTGTTCGACGGAAAGAGCTCACCTATTTAGCACTTGATTTATTTCACGTCTCATTTGGGTATGATATCTGAAAACGAGACTTTAATGGTCCGGTCATTCGTTGGCACCCTTCGTGGTCCCGCCTTCGATTGGTATCGACATCTCAAGCTAGGGAGCATCAATTGCTGGAATGACATAAAAAATTTGTTCCTCAGCAATTTCTTCGATGATGACACCGAAGTATCAATCGGAACCCTTCTGGATGAGAAACAAAAAGACGGAGAGTCGATTGATAATTTTATCAAACGCTTCCGTAACAAGGCAATGAATTGCAGAGATCCTGTTACAAAGGAGTTTATTCTGTAAACATGCCACAATAATCTCTCCATCGATGTCCTGGAAACCCTGGGGGTCGTACCATCCAAAACTTGGAAGGAATTAAAAATATGTGGCGAACAAGCTGAACACTTTCTTAAAAGAAAAAAAATTGAGAGAAATCAACTGACGATATCTATAATCGCTGTGAATGCGACTCTCGATCCGAAGTTCTAAAAAGAGTATTCTTTTGAAGATGATGAAACTCCAGCCATCTTGAAATACCTCCTCGCCAATGACAAAATTGAACTACCACCTATTAAAGATCAGGAGGGAGCTAAGAGGATTATGGATCCAAACTACTGTGCATACCACAGAAGGGTTCTTCATCCCACCAAAATTTGCTTTGGACTCAAAAACAAAATCCAAGCCTTAATTGATTCCGGTGTCATTGGGTCAGTCTTTCCTCACGAAACTCCTACGGTCTAATTGCAGAGTGCTTGATAATTCACAGTCCTCCACCATAAAATTCCTCACCGATCAAATTAACTGGGGTGGGTCCACCAAAATACTTTGTGGTTAAATCCACCTGAACTCCCGCTGTGTCCAAGCCTTTAACACTCCCACTGTTGAGCTCTGACACAACACTCAAAATTTTAATCCATGACAATTGGCAAATCTCCTTTCGTCACTGGTTACCAAAAAACATCTTTGAGTGATTTGTACAAATCTACATTCCTACTGTTATTTGTACCTCAACTCCCTCCTTTTGCTTGGTCAAACCTTTAAACAGTTAGGACCAAAGCCAAAATCCCCTCTCGATTCCTTCCGTGAACGAGAGGTCTACAAATTGAACGATCAAACATTTAAACAGTTAGGATCATCTCAAACCCCCATTTGGTCAAACCTTCCTACAGTTAGGACCAAAACCAAAATCCCCTCTCGATTCCTTCCGTGAACGAGAGGTCTACAAATTGAACAATCAAACCTTTAACAGTTAAGATCATCTCAAACCCCCATTTGGTCAAACCTTCCTACAGTTAGGACCAAAGACAAAATCTCTTCTCGATTCCTTCCAGGAACGAGAAGTCCGCAAATCGAGTGATCAAACCTTTAAACAGTTAGGATCGTCTCAAACCCTCATTTGGTCAAACCTTCCTACAGTTAGGACCAAAGCCAAAATCTCTTCTCGATTCCTTCCACGAATAAGAAGTCCGCAAATCGAGCGATCAAACCTTCCTACATTAGGATCGTCTCAAAACTCCCATTTGGTCAAACCTTTAAACAATTAGGACGAAAGCCAAAATCCTCTCTCGATTCCCTCCGTGAACGAGAGGTCCACAACTTGAGCAATCAAACCTTTAAACAGTTAGGATCGTATCAAACTCCTACTTGGTGAAACCTTACTACAGTTAGGACCACAACCAGAATCTTCTCTCGATTCATTCCACGAATGAGGGGTCTATTTTCAAGTTGAATAATCAAACCTTATGATAGTTAGGATTATTCAAACATGTCCAGATTCTCTAAGTGGAGATCCCACTTTGAGTTTTCTTTACACCTGGAGATAGAATATAAAATTCTTTCTACTTGATTTTTGGATTTATCTCTACCAACAAAAAAGAGACCAGGAGATAGAATATAAAATTCTTCCTCTCCGATTTTTGGGTTTATCTCTACCAACAAAAAAGAGACCAGGAGATAGAATATAAAATTCTTCCTCTCCATCATCGAGTTCACCTCTACCAACAAAAAAGAGACCAGAATACTCCAATAGGTATACGAGTCTAAACTGTTTCCCTAATCTCAACAGGAAGTTTCTGGAGAATATCACTCAGAATATTCTTAAGAATAACCTAAATACTCCAATAGGTACACGAGTCTAAACTGTTTCCCTACCCTCAATAGGAAGTTTCTGGAGAATATCACTTAGAATATTCTTAAGAATAACCTGGCTACCTCCCAACGAGTATATGAGGTTAACTACTTCTCGAAAATTCCAAAAAATACATGAGTATAAACTGTGTTCTAATGAAGACTGATACAGTGATTAACAATCCAGTATCAATTTGATGACAAAAGCTGAATTCACAAGTACAAATTCCAGCTTCGATTCAAGATCTCGACAACGGTCAAGCGATAAACGTAGTACCGAAAGAATATTAGCTATTCTACAAGGAACTGAATAGACTAAGGGATGAAGAGATCAGGAGTTGAAACCATTTACGGATCCTTCTACACGATCTACTCAACCAAGTATTGAAGAGATCGTAAGTAAAATCTATCTTATACAAAGTATCCCAGACTCCTCTATAAAAGAATGAGTCTGGAATACTTTGGAGGGGGTATCTGTAGGCGTCAAAAAATACTAAAAAATATCCAAATATAGGTTAAAAGGAGATCATCTAATATTGTAGAGAAGCTAAAAAGCATATGAAATAAGTCGGCGAAGCGTACGAGTCTATGAAACATGCTAAACGATAAAGGAGCAACTCAACCAGGAGTTGTGCTTTACCCACAAAAGGGTGAAGTACCATGTGTGTCTCATCTTTTTCATGAGTGTCTTGCCTATGGGAAGTTATAGAGATCTTCGTAAGCTTTCCAATGCATCTTGGATCATCTCATTCTGAGATTAGACGAGGGAGTTAGAGCCAAAACACCCGAGATAACACAAACTGTCTCGGAAGTGCGAGACAGTCACAACTGTCTCAGAATGCGAGACAGTCATGACTGTATCGTATTAAATATGAAGAAGGTTAAAAGACAAAAGTTGTATATATCTTCATCAGCTTTCCAACGCATCTTGTATCATCTCATTCCGAGATCGGACGAGGGAGTTAGAGCCAAAACACCCGAGATAATACAAACTGTTTCGGAAGTGCGAGACAGTCACAACTGTCTCGGAATGCGAGACAGTCATGACTGTCTCGCATTAAATCTGAAGATGGTCAGAAGATAAAAGTTGTAGATCACTTCATCAGATTTCCAACGCATCTTGGATCATCTCATTCTGATATCAGACGAGGGAGTTAGATCCAAAATACCCGAGATAACACAAACTATCTCGGAAGTGCGAGACAGTCACAACTGTCTCGGAATGCGAGACCGTCATGACTGTCTCGCACCAAATCTGAAGAAGGTAAAAACACAAAAGTTGTTGAACTCTTCTTCAGATTTCTAACGCATCTTGTATCATATCATTCCGATATCGGACGAGAGAGTTAGAGCCAAAATACCCGAGACAACACAAACTGTCTCGGAAGTGCGAGAAAGTCATAACTGTCTCGGAATACGAGACAGTCATGACTGTCTCAGACCAAATCTGAAGAAGGTCAAAAGATAAAAGTTGTAGATCTCTTCGCCATCTTTCCAATACATCTTAGATCATCTCATTCCGATATCGTACGAGGGAGTTAGAGCCAAAATATCCGAGACAGTACAAACTGTCTCGGAAGTGCGAGACACACAACCCTGTCTCGGCCATAGAGTTGGTTACAACACGTTTTTTGACGGTTTTTTTGGCTTCATAACTACTTGAGATCAACCATAAACGTGGGGAGATAGTTACAAACTAAAGATAGGCCCACTAACCTCATAAAAAGATGATATTTAAGCAGTGGGATAGCGGTGACAAAAGGGGATTGAGCATTTTTGGAGCAGGCAGAGCAGAGTATTTGAGCTTCTGGCAATTCCTTGAGATTCGAGCTTTCACTTGATCTTAAGAAGAGTGATCATCTTACTTTGATAAGATATTTACTTTAAATTCCTACTTCGATAAACGAAGGAAGAATCCCCAAAGCCTTCACGATTCAATCAGAATCTGTGATTCGGTGATCCACGGGCTAACGCATCCCCGGCACAGGCAAAGATCCCACGCAAGCAGCGATCCAAACAACGATCCTGTCTTTGTTTCTAAAAAGTTGTAATTTTCCTTTTGTTGTGTAAGAGAAGTCTTATAAAAAGGCTATTTCTTTTGAATTTGTTGTAATCGACCAAAGATATAATGAATTCCACAACGAAACCAACTTTTGACGAAAACAGGAGTGTCTTGATGGAGTTCCCCATATGCACCGTCCTCGAAAATGGGAAACTTACAAGCAATCTCGTAATTATAGTCCCGCCTCAATATTTCACGTAATTTAACTTGATACCAACCGACCCATTGAGCAGTTTCTAATTGCTGAACAAGAGGAGCCGAGGTGTCACTCGATTCAGGAGTCGACATTATCGAAGGGCAGTGCAACACAAACCAAGATACCAAATAAATATATGGCATTGGCACTCGAGGGGTCGGAGTTTGAATGATAGTCTTCCCATCTGAGTCCAACTTCTTGACGGCGACAAATTCAGAAGCGAGTTCCTGCAAACCACTCTGCAAACAGCACACCATGGCTGAAAGAAGATTTAAGGGTCGTCCATGAGCTAGAAGTACAGCGGGGTATAACACCTCTACCGTAATAGCATCCACCGGCCTGGTGGGTACCACACATCGCTTCAACCAAAGAGTAAGAAAACCAGCGAACAGGGCCATGTCGGAGATTGGAACCTCTGCCTGATAATGGAAGCTTTCAAAGGTGGTAAAAGCTAGGAAGACATCCTCCTCTACCTCGTAAGTGTAGTGGGAGGTCGCATCGTTGATACGCTCGTTGATTTCTTCAAGAGTACTAGCGGCTAAACGAGTCACATCAGCATCCTTGTCCCACAGATTTCGAAAAAGATATTCTAGCCATTGTCCTTGTTTCACACCACTGGCCCTTTTCCCAGTAGTTTGTGCATAGATCTAGAAATTGCACATTAATTCCCAATAAGTGTCATAGATGTTGGGGGCACCATGCTTCAGGATCTCCAATTCCCTATTTCCGCGGACGAACTCCTCGTAAGGCAGTTCTCCAAAAGACAATCCAGAAATTTCAAACATCTCATGAAGAGCGAAGCCTAATTCACCAGCATGAGTGAAAAAGGTACCGGTGTGAGAATTATAAAATTCTAGCATAGCAAAAAGCCCGCTGTAATTTGGAGAAATCCCATATCGAGTGGCCATTATTGGAGTCCTCAGCTCTGAAATCCTCAAAGGTTCTTCCAGCTCCTCCAAGACAAAATTTATCATCCGGGCCTACCAGTCTGTCTCACTCAAATGTACCCACGTTGGAGCTCTAAAATCTTAAGCAGGGATCTCTCCTTTCACAGAGATAAATTTTCTAATGAAGACCTCCGCCAGTTTAGCAGGTTAGCCAACAGGATGTTCCTTCTTGAATAAGCCTGGTTTCAAGGCCACAAATTGATTAAAACCAGCCGGGTGAGTACCCCGAGGAGTAATATGCCCAGTAGCAACGCCTCCCTAGTCCTGAACAAGTTCCCAATTCATTGACCGTGGGATGGAAGCGCACTGATAATAAGAAATCGGTCACATTCGCTCTAAGTTGGGAAGGAAAAGACGACGATTGTTGACAGCCCTCAGCCATTTGTGGTTTCCCTACGACATCCGCTTGGGGTCCATTTTAATAGAATCCCCGAAGAGGAAGGATGGTTTCTTTAAAATCTCACGTTCGGCGGTTTTAAATTTAGCATCCGTGACTAAGGACCTGAGAGTCTCAGGGAAAGCTTGAGTAATAAGTTTCGCCCGCTCCTTGTTGGTGTCCTGGAAAGCTGGGTACTCAAAATGAAAACTAAAGATTGTATTTTCCTCCGCACCTCCCGCATGAACGAAGTAATGGTTGAAAGAAAGAGGCTCGTTGGAATAGCACACTGCAAATAGAAAAGTCAGTCAGTTAAACTCAGGAGTCTAACTCAAGAATGAAAATTCTGGATCTACATCCAAAATGATAAATCAGGGCTTCAACCTGCATCCAGAATTTTAAGTGCAAGGTCCAGACCCGCGTCCATAATTTTAAACGCAAGGCCCAGACCCGTGTCTAGGTCCCAAAACACAGGGTCTTCACCCGCATTCGAAGTTTCAAACGTAGGGTCTTAACCTGCGTCTAAAATCCCAAAACGCAGGGTCTCCACCCGCATTCAAAATTTGAAATGCAAGGTCTGAACCTACGTTGAAATATCACGAACGATGGAGCTAACCATGCGTTTTAAATCCGAGAAACACTAAGTATGATCTCTATGCTCTAATATGGGAAAGTAGAACCCCCAATCAAAAATCGAAAGGAAGGAATTTATTAAGATAACTTTCAACTACCCAGACTTACCGTTAATTGAGGAAGTCGGAGACGTCGGGGCGACGGCTTGGACATCTCCAGAGGTCTTAGCCAAAGGAGCACCCTGAGTTTGGACGATCTTGGATTTGGAGGCCATTCTCTTCTTGGGAGCCATTTTAATAGTGACGAAGAAGATGTAGAATGGATTAACGAAAGATTTAGGAATAAATTTCTCCTTCGTTGAAGCGCTGGAGAAGATGAACATGAACCCTGTTAAGCGGTTGATAGGAAAGCAAGGAAGAGAAAAGTCGAGCGACTTTTTGATTTGACCTCAGTGGTCTATTTATATACAGCTGTAGTCGTCAAATCAGCGTGGGAATTTAGGTGAAAATCCCACCCGAAACGTGATTTTCGCATTTTCAAATAAGGGGCCTCAACTTCCAAGCGCATCACCGCACTCAGTCAGTTGAACGCATGATTTAACCAGATGTTTTAGTGACCGACCTCAGCCGATCCCACAACTAACCCTTTCAATAAGGTTAATATTCCAAGTGATGATGATATAGTGGGTTCCTCCGAGGCTGTCTTCCTGACTAAGCTGGGGATGAAGTCCTTCTCATACAGGCTTGTGATTCTCTCTGTCTATGATAATAGATTTGTCTTAAGCCAGGAAGTGCTCAACCTCCCTGAAGAAAACAAACTTGGTCAAACAAGCAAAAGTCCAAGTCATTATTGACGAACTAAAAAGATGACGTCAACGAATTTGTCTAAGACCCTGAGATGCTCCACTCAGTCTGCAATGAGGTGTATTCAATCAACAAAATTTTGGGATCCAAAGTGTTTTGAAAATTCGTCCCAGTCAACCGTGAACTTTTGAAAACTTTGGAGGGGGTTCTGTAGGTTGTCTAAAAAAATCACAATAGAAAACTAGTCCCCGTCTAGCCACAATTAAGAAGGTTACAATCAGACAACTTTCTTATTGCCACAGGAAAGCTATAATCGAAGGATGCCCCTATGGATCATGAAGAAATTACAAGTCAACGATTTCTTCAAACCGAGAGGTAGAATTCATCCCTGCAGTCAAAACACAAGTGGTTACGTTCCAAAAGTCAAAGCAACGCAATCATGGTATCCTCAGCTATCAACACAGCCCCATATCTGAGATGATTGATCTTGATGGCTACGACAACAACATGACTAATATTATATTAGTAACTATCAGAGGTGCTTATGAGCAGTGTAATGATTTTAGAAAAGTGAAAAGATCTAGAGACTACGTGAACAGTCTTATTAAAAGCTCGCCATATCGTGACCTGCAGTTGATAGAGCGTTATTAGGATGCCTCAAGTGTCACAAATGGCCTGAATAGGGCCTTCTCAACTTGTCATTGGTGTCATCCATATATAAAGAAAAAACACAGCTCAAACCGTTGCAGAACGTAGCTTCATATCGCTGCAAAATGCAGCTCCAACCGCTGCAGAACGCAGCTTCATATCGCTGCAAACGCAGCTCCAACCGTTGTAAACGTAGCTCCAACCGTTGTAGAACGCAGCTTCATATCGTTGCAAACGCAGCTCCAACCGTTGCAAAACGCAGCTTCATATCGCTACAAACGTAGCTCCAACCGCTGCAAACGCAGCTTCATATCACTGCAGAACTCAGCTTCTAAATGCTACAAATGCAGCTTCATACCGCTGCAAACGCGACTCCAAACACTGCGTTCAGACACAGGATCATATCCAGGCGCAACTCAAGCCCAGACGATTAACGCATCATCCAGAGGTATACGTAAATTCGTGTTTAGCAACGCAAGACTTGCGTTTGATCTGTTCAAATGTAATCGTAACAACCTCAAAACTGTTCTTCACCCACGATTTGGGGAGTGGTTTACGTGGGTTATTACACCCAATTAATGGGGCGACTAAACCCTCATTTAGGTGCGGATTATAGGGGCAGTTATACCCCTAATCTCCCTATAAATGTCAACAAACTAAACAGAGTTCAGGATCGGATTTTGGAGGTCGGATCCGATGGAGGAGAGAATCTGAAGGCAATAATCTTCAACAAACGGAAGATTTCTAGATATTCGATACTTGGCTTTTTAACCGAATCATTTTTGGTTCTAACAACTCTTTTCTTACTAGAGTTTGTTACTGGTCCTGAGTTACAAAACTCGTCAAGAGTTCTTGATCAGTTGGACCACACAGGTTATTTATTCTAGTGAGTTGAGACATTCGGATCGTCAACGAGAAGCAAACTCGACGCAAGCATTCGAGGGAGGCATCTCATCGTCACCATGAAGAACCCAGATTTAAACAAAGGAGAAGATTCAGATCAATCCTCTTCTCTTTTGTATTTAGGAAATCCAATTGTAATTGAGAGTTGAGAGATTTGTAAACATTCTTTTTCTAAGTAGTTAGAGAGAATAAAATCAAATACAATTCTTTCATTATTTACAAATTTTCCATAAACAGTCCTTGTATTTCAACGGCATGGGTTTTGAAAAAATTTCACTGAGGTTGGCAGCTAAGAAGACTTTCTTGGGGTCGTTGGTGGTTCTTTTCTTAGTGCATAAGTCCTTCAAAAACTTTACATAAGAAGGGATTTGTTCGATTGCATCTAGGAGAGGGATGTTGATTTTGACCTGTTTAAACGTTTTTAGGATTTTCTCAACCTGCGAGGAGTTTTTTCTAGGTTTGAGTCTATCTGAAAAGGAGGCAACAGGCTTATACCTATCTAGATCAGGCTCAATCTCAAGTTTAGCATTTTGGTCATCGGAAGGAATTGCTTCATCGGAAGGAGTGTGTTGGATGGGAGAGGGGGTTTGATCCGGTGGCATTCTAACTTGATTGTCTATTTGTTTCCCTTATCTCAGAGTGTGAATTGCATTCAATTGAGCTGGATTGTTAGAACTGGATCCAGTGTCTTTAGGGTTTGCAACAGGTTGACTTGGGAATTTTCCTTTTTCTCTCTCACTCACGGCAGTGGCTAGTTGCCCAAGTTGGGTTTCTAACTGGGCTATGGCTTGAGTATTCAAGTTGAGCACTTGGCCGGTGGTTTGCATGAATGAATTTAGAGTGGTGGATGATTGGGTCAACATGTTGGTAGTTTGTGTAGAAGCTTTGATCATAGCTTCTAAACCCTTTTCTAAGACACTCAAACGTTTGTCATGATCAGAATTTGATTGATTTGTGGGCTGGTGAGGATGAGGATGTTGGGTTGGAAAAACTGGGTTAGCTTGTTAAAAATTGTTTGGTGAGTTGAACGGGATAGTGTTTCCCCTAGGGAATTGTTGGTTCGACGCGGGAATGAAGTTTTGGTTTCCATGAGAATTTCCTTGGTTCCAAGAAAAATTAGGATGATTTCTCCAACCTGGATTGTAGGTTGGAGAAAATGGATCGTTTCTAGGGCGCTGGAATGCAGCGTCCATCTATTCTAAAGCATGGTTGTTTCCTAGGAAAGGGCATTTCTCTGAAACATGGGTGTAAGACTGACAGTTATGACATCCCGGGGCAGAAATATGATTGATTTGAGCTGGAGCTCGTTCCTTAACTTCTAAGGCTTCTAACCTCCGCAGAATTGTCGCCATCTTTGCTTCAGAAGCAATGTTTGACTCTAAGAAAAGACCACTAGACTTACATCGGGAACAGATGAAACCCTGTCATCACAGTTTTCCCACTGCATTGTTTTCTCGGATAAACTCTCTAGAAATTCTCAAGCTTCATCTGCGTTTTTTCTCATAAAATCTCTCTGACACATCGATTCTAAAGATGTTTTTGAAGAATAGTCCAATCCTTCATATATGACTTGGCACAGTCACCATTTTTCTAGACCATGATGAGGACATTAGATTAAAAGATCTTTAAATCGGTCAAAATATTTCCAGAATGGCTCCCCTGGGATAACTTTGAAGTTTTGAATGCTGTTCCTAAGCTTTACCGTTTTGTGAATAGGGAAAAATTTCATGAGAAAAACGGTGACAGATTCCTCCCAAGTTAAGATGGAATTTATCAGTAAGCTGTACAGCCATTTTTTATCTTTGTCCTTAAGAGCAAATGAAATAAATCTAAGCTTAATTGCATCTTCAGTTAATTCTCTCATTTTAATCATAATACATACTTCCTCAAATTCCGAAATAAAAATATATGCATCTTCTGTTTCATTACTAAGGAATTTGGGAAGCATGTTTATGAATTGCGGTCTAAGCTTAAAATTTGCTCCATTTACTTCGGGGAGTCTTATGCAAGATGGAATTGCATTTCTGGTGGGGTAACACATATCCTGAAGAACTGGTTGATTTGTCATTTCTTGGATTGGTTCAACACGGATTAAACGAAGAGAATTATCCCGAACCCAAGTTTGCATACACCAAAACAAATTTTATTTTATTTTTTTAGAAAGAAAGAAAATTAGTTTTTTTCTTTTAAGGAAAGAAAGAAAATTAGTTTTTTTTTTGAAAAGATAAAGAAAAAAGAAAAATCCTAACTATAACAAATCAAAGCAATCACTTTTCAATCAACTTTAATTCTAGGGTTTAGCCTAACTCAACTAGACCAGCTCCTAACCAAAAACTCCTACAGTGAAAAGATTAAAGTTTTACCAGGTAGTTAGCCAGGTAAGGATAGTACTAGAGGGTGATCAAAGATTAATTAAGTACCTCTTTCCTTGCGGAGCGCTTTACGCAACCCTTAAACCTTGCCTTAGACACCAACTAATCTGAGAAAACTTAAACCGGTTCACTTAAGGATTTCTTGTTCATTATTGAGCTCGAATCCTTAGGGGCCAACGTCTAATGAGTTTTAGAAGGCTTGGGTTTGTGAAGTGAAGAATTAGTGATTTGTGGGCTAAAGAAAGGGTGATGAAATCTCTTACCTTATCTTGATTGGGGTTTTGCCCTTAAGAATGTTTTAAGTGTGTGCCAAATCAAGTGCTAAAATCACTTTGGTGAATTCCTACACTATATGAAATGCAACCCTAGAAATTAAAAGCGACTAAAAAGGATGATAAAAAAAATCTTTTTTTTAATTATGGTCAACAACAATCAAATGTGAGAAGAGAGCTCTTGTTTGAATTTATTATTTTGTTAGTTAATGTTCAAGTGAAAGGTGGATTTTATTATGGTCAAAAAAATCTTTTTTGTTTTTTTTAAATCGTAAGTGTCTCTAATTGTGAAGCTCACAAAAAAGGGTGGAATTAAAAACTAGAAAGAGGACTTACCCGAAAGCAATTCTTTAAATTCTTGATCTTCAATCCAAGACTTTCAAGCTCCAAGCGGTTCCTTCACAAGAAAACACACAAGTTAAAGAACCAAAATAATAAAATCCTATTTTAGCACCTTCCCCGGTAACGGCGCCAAAAACTTGATGCGGCATAATTATGTACCAAAATTGCAAGTGCACAATTGATCAAGTTATAGTATAAAAAGTTATCGATCCCACGAGAAAGGTGATTTTAAGAGATTATTGGAAATGGTTCTTATATTTTGTGCGTGACAATTAGGAATAAAGAATAAGTGTGATTGTGATGAGTGATTGTTGTGAATATATGCAAGAGATAATAAATTGAATTTTTAGAGGAGAGAAGGAAGAATCAAAGAATAAATGTAATCACAAGGCAAGAAAGAAGAATGAATAAAATCAAGAAATAAAACCACAAATGAAAGGAAAATTTAAGAAAGTCAATATGGAGGATTCAAAAGAGGTAAGAAATTTAGAATATAATCCACTAGCTGATTTTAATTACAAAATATAAACTATTCTTTTTTTCATATTTCAACTTAGATTTATTAAGCATAGATTATCAAACCAATTAAGGAAAGTGTAACCTATCAAATTATCATCTAAGTCAAAATTTCTATTCATGATAAGAACAACAACAAGATAATAATCCTAGAATTCATAAGCATAACCTATCAAACCATTTAAGATAAGCATAGATTATCAAATTCTTCTTCCACCGATTAGTCCTCTAGTTGATTATCCTAAACATGAATATTTTAGGTGAAAGAGATTAATTCATACAATATGAAGGAAATTAGACTAGCTTCATACAATTCTAAGATTCCTACAAGAATTAAATTCACATCTCAAGAAATAAAAAGAAGGAAAAGAACTAATTACAAAAATAAAAGAAAAAAAAAATCTAAACTATGAACAAGAAATAAATCTAACTACAAAGAATAAAAATCTAAACTACAAAATAAATTGCAGAAATTAAATGTAAGAAAATAAATCTACTCTACAAATTAAAGTACAAAAAGAAATAAAAAAGATAAGAAAATAAATCTACACTACAAGCATGAATGTAAATCTAACTAATAAATAATAATAAAGAAATTACAAAAAAGAAATAAAAAAGGAAAATAAAAGAAAAGCAAACCTTCAAACTTTTCTTCATCTCCATCATCATCATCCAACAAAGAGAAGAAGATTTGAAGTGGAGAATTTTTTTTATTATTAATTGTAACAAAAGTTACAATTTTTGGATGGCCTTCTCAATTAAGAGTTACCTTCCTCTTCAAATGGAGTTACAAAATTTTTCACACCTCTAACCCCTCACTCTCTACCCCTATTTATAGTAAACATCAGTGAATGAGAGCCCTTGGATTATAATCTTATCCAAAACTAACAATTTTCAGCCTTAGATCTGTAACAGAATGCCGTCAGTATCGATACCAGCATCAATAGCGGTATCGATTCTGGCATTGATACCGTCATCGATGCCGCCATCGATGCCGCCATCGATGTCGAGCCCTCTACTTTTTCAGCCCGCATATTCTTTCTTCCATTGGATTTTGGGCTTGGACAATGGGCTTTGCTTGTACTTTTGGGCTTCAACATTTGGACTTTGGCATTTTCTCTTGATTTTCCACTGGGCTTTGATTTATTTCTTTATTAAATATTTGAAAGAATTCCTTTGGCTTCATGGGCTTCATTTCTTCATTAAATAAAGGGCTTTTTGTTGAGAGATTAGAGTTTGAGATTTATTCTTCATTAACCTACAATTAAAAAATAAAAACAATTATTAGTGGTATATTTATTCATATAAAATAGATAATGAGGGTATAAAACTGTAATAAAATGTGATTATCACTGTTGGTTTTAGACCTGGGACGCAGAGTTAGGTTCTGCATGAACTGTGCGTTTTGGACCTGGGACGCAGAGTTGGGCTCCGCACGAACTGTGCGTTTTTGGACCTGGGACTAAGATTTGGGCTCTGCATGATCTGTGTGTTTTTGGACCAGGGACGCAGAGTTAGGCTCCACATGAACTGTGTGTTTTTGGACCTGGGACGTAGAGCTAGGCTCCGCATGAACTGTGCGTTTTTGTCATTGGACGCAGAGTTGGGCTCTGCGTCGAACTCTACGTTTTTATCGTTCGACGCAGAGTTGAACTCTACGTTTTAAGTCCACGAACTCTACGTTTTGACTCTGTAATGCAGAGGCAAGCCTTAGGCGAGCTTGGCGAACTTCAGCCTACGTCCAATGTTCAGACGAAGTCTAGTCTTACAGACGGACTTCAGAACATAACTTGCTACGAAGAACAGGTCATAACTTTCAAACCGTAAGTCGGAATTGGATGAATTATGTATAAAAATTAGCTATCTCGACGAGACGGAGCCGACCAAACCGATCCTATAGGGTTTGGTTTGCTCCGTCAGTTTTGCCAAATTCCTTACGGTTTGAGAGATATCTGTATTTTGGTTTGAAGAGACCGTCGATTTATAGTCTCCTTTGCTAGAGTGTTGCAAAGATCATCATCTTGTAATCTTCATCTTGGCTCCTTGAAAATATAAGAGTCATCAGATTGTAACTCCCGATGTTGATTATGAAGGCTATTGATTAGAGCTTTCATCAGTTGTTGCGAAGGTCGTCAGATTGTAACCTTCATCGATCCATGTGAAAATCTTCAAATTGTAGCCTTCTGGAAGCCGTCGAATTGTAACATCTATCATCGGTGTTTGATGGGGATCAGCTATCTGTTGTGATTTTTAGACAGCCTACACTTAGATCAAAAATCTGAAAGAAGGGAACTTCTATAAAGATTTAAGCAAAATAAACTATTAAAACAGACGTGGGTTTCTAAATGGAAGGTCGGCTTCTAATGTCGGGTTATCCACAACTTAAGAAGGATTTATCAGATGAGGCATGTCATACTAAGTATACAGTACATCTTGACACATAGGAAATGTACAAAGAATTAAAAGGACATGTTAATGGAGCGGCATGTGTAAGGAGATTTTAAAATATGCAGTTAAATGTTTCACTTGCCAATAAGTGAAGACAGTACACCAGAGGCCATCTGGAATCCTATAGCTTTTACCCATTGCAGAATAGAAGTGGACAGATGTTTCTATAGATTTTATTATAGGGTTATCGAGATCAAAGAAAGAAAATGAATCTTTTGGATGTTAATTGATTGGTTGATGTAGTTGACAAAAACTTGCCATGATAACGACTTGTATAGCGAAGATGTATGCAAAGATATTTGTACAGGAAATAGTAAGATTTCATGAAATTCCAAAGATGATTATATCATACCAAGACTTGATGCTTACTTCATACTTTTGGAGGATATCTACGAGCATGTGTTATGTATTATCAGAATAATTAAGAGGACCACAACCCAACTGATGGAATTCAAGTATAACAACAGTTATCAAATGCCTATTTAAAAGGCACCGTATGAGGCGCTGTACGAGAGACCTTGTAGATTGCCTATTAGTAGGCAAAGTTGTAGAATAGTTATTACTTTGACCAAAAGTTGTAAGAGCACACTACGGAAGAATGTAATATTTATTTGAGAACATATTCTTACCACTCATAGTCGGCAAAAGAGTATTACATATCAGAGGTGACAACCTCTAGAAACTTCATGTTGGATATTTTATAACAATAAAAGTATCGCCGATGAAGGGCGTTTAGTGATTCGGTAGACGGTAAAAAACTTACCCCAAGATATACTAATCCGCTCAAAAATTTTGAGCATGATGGAATTATTTCATTTAGATTGGATTTTCCCAGTATCGATGTCGAGCGTATACGATATGTTTTATGTTTCGATATCCAATAAGTATTTGCGCGACGAGGAGCAGCAGAGGGTGATTGATGCACCAGAGATCGAGATCCAGGATGATTTGACTACGGTAGAGGTTCCGGTATGCATTCTTGCTAGAGAATAAAAAACTTAGAAATAAAGTCATTCCACTAGTAAAAATTCAATAGAATCGGCAAGGACTCGCAGAAATTTATTATGAGAGTGAGGAGGATGTACGTCACGACTACCCGCACCTGTTTGAGCAGATAAGGATTGTTGATATTTGAATATGCTTATATGCATTTGCATTTATGTCTATATTTATTGTTTAGCCACATTTATATTAAACGCTAGAATGGGTCACTCAACACTTAGCTCCTAATCAATCGGAACATATGGTATATATATGGTATATACATTTTAAATCAAGTCTCAGGTGAGTTTCATCTATGCTAATCCCTCTCTCCTGTTTTAAAGAATTTTAAATGAGTTTTTAACGAGTTTTATCGGGTCAAATTGACTAATTTGTGTAAAAAATTAAACCTTTTGTATTATATGTATAAAGGCCAGATCTTTTCATGTTTAAGAGTTTAAGAACGAGATTTTAGAAGTGTTCTAAGATCTGAAAGTAATCAAAAACATGTTTCACCTAGATTTGATAATTTTAATCATCATATTAATGTTTCATGCATGTTTAAGAGTTTATTTATGATTTATTATGCAATTAATTATGTTTCACATGTTTGATAATTCCCAAAGAAGTTGATTTGATGTTTATAATGTTTTACATATGTTTCAGTGCAAATTAAACAAGAATGAATTACAAAAACACGCACGAACACAATTATTCAAAACATGCATAGAACACTGGAATATGGTCCGGTCGATCGCGCCTAAACGACGGTCGACCGCTTGCCTAACAAAGACCTGGACAGCCTCTGAAACGCGATGTAGTCGACCGCCGCTTTATCGTTGTCACCGCCAGTTTAGCATTTTGCATGTGCGTGTATTCCTTCTCTATTTGCTGATTTTCAAGAGATTTTCTCACTGTTGTTATGTTATATTATGATCCTTATGAATTGTTTAACAACTGTGGTGTTGGTGAACACTAGATACTGACACGCACACCGAGATACATGCACGTACACTTAGTTCATGTTGATTGACATGTATAGTCATTATACGCGACACATGTTTAGGTTGATAAATGTTAAAAAGTCTTATGATATTGTATTATTCATCAGTTATGTATTCTTAGTGTGGTTGTTTATCCCGTAATAAGACCTCGGTTGTACCACACTAGGAGTATTTAGTCATTCCCGTAATGAGACCTCGATGGTACCAAATAGTCGAAGGTGATCGGTGTTTTTCCGGGTTAGGCTTATATGCCTATTCACCATTGTACGATCATCTGGAAGCATATTCAAAATAGGGAGATAAAACCTATTACCATAGAATGATAGAATAAGAAAGTTGAACCCACATGTCATTGTGCGAACCTTACAAGAGTATCATTATTTCATGTAGCCGGAATAGGGAGATAAAACCTATTGCCATAGAGCGATTAAGTAAGAACCTTATAAGAGTATCGCTATTGCAAGTAGAGATGCAAACATATATACAGTTGTAGTTTGATCCCATTTAGTTTACCCATGAGTAGCGTAGACATTAGATATATGACATACATGACATGGTATATTGTAATGTTTGAGCTGGATAATATTTCCTTACAATGGTGCCAGCTACCCGAGGGTAGTCTGAGATTGTGACAAATTGTTTCATTATGAATAAGGGTAGAAGATGTAATATTAGTGTATGTGATGATTGTTCATATATAGGTATGAAGTTAGTAGTTAGTGATTCATACCTCGAGATATATGGTATATACATGAGGGTTTCCTTGTTTGAAATATTTCTCTCGACGTACGAGTCTCGAGTTGTGGATTTCTAATTACTAATTTCACTTACATTTTTATTCTTAGTTGAGATTGATATTTAGCGATTCATAATTTGGGATACGAGGTATATACATGAGGATTTTCTTGTTTGGATTATTTCGCTCGATGTACCCATTCTCGTATTATTAATCTCTAAATACCAATTTCTTTTTTGTTTAGTGTTATGTCTTTATACTTATATGTACTAACCAGTATTTTCTTATATACTACTACTTCTTCCCCTTGGGGGCGGTAGAGATGATCTCGCTAGCATTTGACGCTCATTGTTTCCTCTCTTTTCATAAGATGAGTCAAGCGTACGGAGTGCCGCAGGTTAATGGAGTCGCATCTTAGCATCCATCTTATTTATTTTATTAATAGTTATTTATAGAGCTCTATAGTAGTTGTTCATCTTTAGACTCTAGAGATTGTATTTTATTTTGTAGAGGCAGTGTGCCTTAGTGAGATTTCTTTAACTCTTTATTTTAAGACATGGTGCATTATTATAGTTCAGAGATATTCTTATTCTATTTCAGTTGGGCTCATTGTTGATTATTCTCATGCTTCTTCTGTGCATATTCTGTTCTTGCACTATTTTCATTATTTGTCTGGTTTGTAACTTCACCTATTTGTTGATTCTACTAGAGAGATAATGACTGTGATGGTGAAACATATCGTAGCATGGTGTTGATGCTTGACAGGTTTGGTAATCTGGGTTTTACCTTGGACTATAGTCTTATGTAAATCCTGTGGCGTCACATTCTACTTATGCAGACTCAGGCTACTAAGCTCAGAATTGGATATTCAGGGAAGGGAGCGGCCCTTCGTTAATCTCACCCCATCTAACCACAGTTATAATTGACTTTGTGTTCACTTAACATCAACAAAATTCTAATAAAGAAATATTTTGTAGTCCTAATTAAATCACAACTATCCATAATTTAAAAATTTTTGTCTTAATAAATTCAACAAAAACCTGTTAGAAAATTATGAACAACATTTTAAATTTTTTAAAAATAACACATGTTCTCTTGAAAATCAATAATTGCACAGAAAACCGTAAAAACTTAAAAACTACACATGGACCGTAAAAAGTTCAAAAAATAGAGATAACCTCCAAATTTTCAAAAATTAGAAACAACCCCTTGAGAACTCGATAAAACTAGAAACAACTTCCTTTAATATATAAAAATTACAAAACCCCCTGAAAAATGCAAAAATTATAAACAATCACATAAAATTCTAAATATTACAAAAAACCTATAAAATATAAAATTACAAATAGACCTCCTAAAATATAAAAATTGTAAACAAACCCCAAAAAATTAAAAATTATTAACAACCACATGAAAACTTCAACAATTATACATATTCATACTTCCTCGATAATGTAGAAATTACACACAATCTCCTACAAGATCTATAACTTATTAAAAAATCTATAAAATCCAAACATTATAAAAAAAAACTTTTTTTTGAGTTTCTCAGCAAAAATTATTGGAAGTTTTTTTTTGGTCAATGAAAGTTAATTTTATTCATCAACCATTGAAAGAATGTAACTACATCATAAGTATCCAGCAAGATCTCACTGGAAAAATTAATTACAACTTTGTACCTCTCAAAATTCTTTCAAACATATTTTAGTGTATCATCATTCAAAACTTTTGTAAAGACAGTGATCTTGATTACTCGGAAAAGGATAGCTGGATCGCGTGCTTTGCCTTGAAAAATTCTTAAATTTCTCTCCTACCACACTAAGTATACTGTCACAGCAAGCATCATGCTCTTAAGCTTCTTCTTAAAACCTTTCCCCTTCAGATTGTTGTTATACCAATCAGACAGATGCAACCAGTTACAGGATCTCCAGGAAAAGTTCAGCCAATCCATTACACTATTCCATACCTGAGCTGAGTATGGACAATCGAAGAAAAGATGTTGACATGTTTCTTTAGCTTGGTGATGATCAAAACATAGAACACATTGATTTGAGCTTATAATTCTCATTTTACATAACCTATCCCGAGTTGATAATCTAGAATGAGAGGCAAGCCAGAGCACAAAAGAATGCTTCGGGTAGTTTAATCTTTCCCAGATAGTATTATACCAAGGAACAGGAGGGGAATAGTTATTCAGAGCATTATAGACAGAGGAGATTTGGAATTTACCCCCACTATGGCAGCTGTTAATGATACTTATGAGATTGCTTGCATTTCCAAATTTGTTCTTTGCCATGTCTCTGATTTTAAAAAGTTGCCTCCACATCCATGAATCTGATGCTCTAGGTTGAATATGCCAAATATCAGTTTGAATAATGATTTATTGGCATTCTCCCCTTGTGCATGTTTTAAAGTTAAATAACAAAACATAATATTTATTGGGGTTTCTCTATTAAAATTTAATGGGGAGTGTTTTGGTCATTTGACTGCACATGAATTAACAGTGTTAATTTTGAGGATTTTCTACCAACATTTATTAAGGATTTAGTGAGGTTCAAAGATATTTCAAGTTTGGTGTCAAACATTCAAACTAATTTGGGATTTTGATATCTTACCTATATACTTTCTAATTTTTATAGAGAGGATAAATAGATGGTAATTGAAAACAATTAAAATATTTGGCAACGTGCATTGCATGTGCATTCCAACTAATTTGGTTAAGTACGAGAGTTTAATTTAAAAGAAAACATAAGTCGCAAATTAGTCCCACACTAACTGCGAGACTCTAAATCTAATTTGAAGTCTCAGAATGAAACACTAGATAATTTACAATTAAATATAATTTCAAAAAAATGAAAAAAAATATCTTGCTCATATGTATTTATCTATGTGCTTGCTTCTTTGAATGAAGGCATTAATCATATCATCCATTTCAATATTTCTCTTTTTTAAGCAAACGCGTAGTTTGCTTTGAACTCTTCTCAATCCAATTCCACCTTTTAACGTTCGTATCGACCTTACAATCTCACTATCAAATATCGTTATATTAAATCCTTAGCTACCATCAGCTTTATTAGGTTGTACTACTTCACAATTTGATTGCATCAAAATTTTTCATTTATAAATTTATAATTAGGGGGTCAATATCGTGCACATGATGACCTAATCACTTGTACTACTGTCTGGATACATTCCATCCTAATTACTTAAATTGACCTCCTTGAGCTTATATATTTAGGGGTAATTGCATGTAAGCCTCTTAAATTTACTCCTCTATATTTAAAAGCATAACCCAAAAAGTTACTGTTTATACTATAGTAAATTACTGTAGTATGAACAATATACTTTTAGTAATTTACTATATCATAAACAGTGAAATGTTGGGGATTTTAGGGAGATTAATCAAAGGAATGAAACACTAAACGAATAACGGCACTGATGAAAATACCACAAGCAAGCAAACACCAAGATTGAATGTGGTTCAGCAAATCGTGCCTATGTCCACGAGGCAATACAGAGAGAAATATTTCACTATAAATCAAGAGTACAATCCCTCCAAGTTACACCTGAACTTGATGATTAAATCACAAGAGAAAGATACAGTGTTACCTCTAACTCCTATGGAGAAATCAGTATTGTACCCTCGACGGATCGTCGTTCTGAAGACAACGGCTTTTGAATCACTGCAATCAGACATCCGAGCTATCTGGAATCTGAAGTTTTATCTCTCTTTTCTCTCTCCTCGTGGCACTATAGCAAACATGTGGTTACTATAGCACCAAAGTAGTGTTCACCTAAAAATTGTTCACATAAAAATTGATCTCAGTGCTCTCTTATATAGAATTCTCCAAACCTATTCCTATTTCAAGTAAATCATCCAAATCCTCTTCTAAATAGAGTTCTATCCATGTAGACTTCTTATAGATAGAATTCTAATTCGCATAGACCTCCTCATGTGGATCTTATCTTGGGCTGGACCCATAATAATCCCATCCTCCAACCCAATAAGGGGATATACCAATCTTTAACTCCTCAACGGGAGTTCATGCCGGCCAATCACTAACATAACTCGGTCTTCTCTATGATAACGGTCTTTGTTAAAAAATCTACCGGATTTTCATCTATGTGAATCTTCTGTAACTTCAGCCCCCCTTTCTTAACAGCTTCTCTAAACCAATGATATCTCACATCCATATGTTTTATCCTAGAATGGAATGTAGAATTCTTGCTCAAATCAAAAGCACTTTGACTATCAATGAAGATTTGATAATTGTCTTGTTGTAAGCCTAACTCTTGTAGAAATCTTCTCAACCAAATTATCTCTTTACTGGCTTCTACAACTGTAATATATTTTATCTCTGTTGAAGATAAAGCAACACACTTCTGCAACCTATACTGCCAAGATACCGCTTCCCCTACAAAAGTGAACAACCAACCTGAGGTAAACTTCTTATGATCGAGATCACCTGCCATATCCACATCTACAAAACCATGTAATACTGCCTTCGAACTTCCAAAGCTTAAACACAATCTAGAACTACCTTTTAAATATTTTAAGATCCACTTTACACCTTCCTAATGAACTTTCCCTGAATTAGAAAAAAAACCTGCTCACAACGGCAACTGCATGAGCTATATTTGACCGAGTGCAAACCATGACATACATCAAACTCCATACAGCTGAAGAATAAGGAATATTCTTCATCTTACTCTTTTCCTCATCTGTACTCGGGCAAAATTTCCTTCTAAGCTTCAAATAACCTGTAAGAGGGGTACTGACTGACTTAACATCTTTCATGTTGAATCTATCAAGTAACCATTCAATATATTTCTCCTGTGATAACCACAACTTCTTGGCTTTCCTGTCACGAGCAATATCACTACCAAGGATTCGCTGTGCCGAGTCTAAATCCTTCATGTCAAAAGATTTAAAAAATTCCTTCTTCAGCCCACCGATTATTTGATTATCTTGACCAACAATCAACATATCGTCCACATAAAGGAAAAGAATAATGAAACTAGAATCTAAAATTCTCCTGAAATATACACACGAATCTACAACTATCCTTTGGTAGCCATGACTTAAATGAAAGAATCAAATTTCTTGTACCACTGCCTGGGTGCCTGTTTCAAACCATAAAGGCTTTTTTCAACCTACAAACCATGTGTTCTTTTCCCTTCACTTCAAAACCCTCTAGCTACTCCATGTAGATATCCTCCTCCAAATTACCATGAAGGAATACAATCTTCACATCAAGCTGCTCAATCTCGAGGTCTAAACTAGCTGCTAACCCCAAGATAACTCTAATGGATATCATCTTCACAACCGGTGAAAAAATCTCATCAAAATCAATGCCCTTTTTCTGACCAAAGCCTTTCACTACTAATCTGGCTTTGTATTTATGAATCTCTTTGTAGTCATCCTTCTTTAACTTAAACACTCACTTATTCTTCAAAGCTTTTCTGTCCTTTGACAAATCAACCAACTCATAACTATCGTTCTTCTTAAGAGACTTCATCTCTTCCTTCATAGATTAGAACCATCTGTCCTTGTCTTTATGACTATGTGCCTCCTTAAAACTTTCTGGCTCCCCCTCTTCTGTCTACAAAGAATACTCTGAAAGAGGATATCTCGTGGATGGTCGATCCTCTCTAGCTAATCTCTAAAGTTGTGGCTCTGCAAGCTCTTGTTGCTGGTGATGCTCCCCCTATTGAGGAGCCTCCTGCTCATGATCCTGATCACCATCTCCCTGCTCTGGTGTCTGACCATCATCATCAATATCATCATCATGTACCTACTCTATATCTGTAGGATGCAACTGTACTAGAGATGTAACGTGTGTCATATATAAAATCTCACTAGCAACACTCTCTGAATGCTCTACTATCCCGAGATCTGCAATAGTCTGATCCTCCTAAAAAAATCACATCTGCTGGTCAGATAATTTATTTCTTTTCTGGATCTCATAGTTTATAGTCAAACTCATCTTCTTCATAACCAAAAAAGATGCAAGGAACTGCTCTATCATCAAGCTTCTGTCTCTTCTTTTTTGGAATATGTGCAAACGCCTTGCAACCAAACACCTTCAGATGAGAATAGGAAATATCTTTTTCGGACCAAACTCTCTCTAGAATATTAAAATCCTAAGGAACTAAGTGAGACCTATTGATTATGTAGCATGTAGTGCGAACAGCTTTAGCCCAAACACTCTTAGATAACTTTGCCATCTTCAACATGCATCTGACTTTCTACATAATAGTCCTGTTATACCTCTCTACAACTCCATTATGCTGTGGTGTGCCTGGCTTTGTCCTCTGATGCCGAATACCTTGCTTGGAGCAATAATCTCTAAACCCAATAGAAGTGTACTCTCCTCCATTATCGGTGTGCAAACACTTTAACTTCTTTCCTGTTTGCCTCTCTACCATAACATGAAACTGTTGAAAGACTAAAAACACTTTATTCTTTGTCCTCAACATGAAGACCCACATCTTCCATGATGCATCATCAATAAATATGACAAAATGCTTATTGCCACCCAAGGACTCCACCTTAATAGGACCACAAATAACAGAATAAATCAAATCTAGAATATTATTTTTTTCTTTTAGAATGCTTACTAAAAGAAACACTATGTTATTTTCCACATAAACAATAATCATAAGGGGTGTGTGATGAATATTTAGCAAAGGAAATGAGAGACTTCTTTGCCAATATCTACAACCCTTTCTCGCACATGTGCCCGAGCCTCCTATGCCACAAACTGAGAGTGTTACGGTCTTGAGCCACGCTCAAAGAATCATATGAAGCCTTCACTTGAGTCTTGTATAAATTATAACATACACTTCCTCTAGTCACCACATGAGAGCCTTTGGTGACTTAACATTTTTCTCCACCAATTGAATTTCATATCCCATTCGGTCCAAAGCAAGACCCGAAATTAAGTTGATCCGCAAATTGATAACATGTCGTACATTCTTTAAGATCAATGTGCATCCAATATATGTCTGCAAATGTATATCATCAAGTCCCACAATCTTCGAGTAGCTGGTATTACCTATCTTCACATTGCCAAAGTCACCTTCTTTACATGACGTGAAAAGTTCTCGATTAGAGGTAGCATGACATGTAGCCCTATATCTACTATCCACTCGGAATTATAACTTGTAACATGCATACAGTCTTCTTCCCTACAAATGAGAATAACATTGGTCTCAAACAAAATAGTTGTAGTGTCATTGTTAGGTTTCTTCTTCTCATCTTTCTTTTCATCTTTGTTCCTAGCTTGCTCTTTCTTCAATGCCCAACAATTCTTCTTGATATGACCTAGCTTCCCATAATAAAAACAACCTCTCCCTTTAGACTTTAATCTGCCCTTGGATATATCACGACCTCTGGACTGGTCCTTTTACCTGCTCCTGCCCCTATTCTCTGTGACAAGTGCCTGTGAGTTATCTGTGTTGGTAGACTTCCTCTGAGTCTCCTTATTAAATAAACTACTAGTAACCATACTCATCTATAACACACCATCTGGAGCTACATTGCTAACTATCACAAGTACTAATTGTCTGGCAAAGAACCCAATAGCAATAAAGCCTGTAGCTCATCATCGATAGGGTAGCTAACTGATTAATCAAACACTTGAACTCATTCAAGTGCCCTGCTATGTTTCTTCTTTCTTTGAATTTTAAGTTCACCAACCGCCTCATAATAAACGCCTTGTTTCCTACGGTCTTCTACTCGTAGAGATCCTCAAGTTTCTTCCGAAGAGACTTCGCATTAGTCTCACCCGATACATGATGAAACACACTAACGTCGATCCATATCCGAATATAACTGATCGCCTTCCTGTGTTATTTCTCCATTCTATATCAGTCATCTTTTCTTGCTTGGCTTCATCTCCCTCAATAGGGTCATGTAAATTTTTACAATACAAAATATCTTCCATCTTGGATTTTCATACTTACCAACTGGAACCATCTAATTTCATCATTGTGCCAAAACTCTCCATATTTTCCATCCCAAAGCATACCTTAAACTAGGGCTCTGATACCACTTGCTGGAGATTTTATAGAGATTCATCTGCAGAATAAAACACTAAACGAATAACGGCACCGATGAAAATACCACAGCCAAGCAAACACCAAGATTTAACGTGGTTCGGCAAATCATACCCACGTCCACGGGGCAATCCAGAGAGAAATATTTTACTATAAATTTAGAGTACAATCCCTCCAAGTTACATCTGAACTTGAGGATTAAATCATAAGAGAAAGATATAGTGTTACCTCTAGGTTACCAAAACCCAAAAGCCTGTCTCACAAAAAATCTCTAACTCCTGAGGAGAAATCAGTACCATACCCTTGACGGCATCATCGTTCTGAAGACAACGGCTTTTGAATCACTACAATCGGACATCCGAACTATCCAGAATCTAAATTTTTATCTCTCCCCTTTTCTTCTCTCTTTTCTCTCTCCTCGTGCACTGTAGCAAACCCGCGGTTACTGTAGCACCAAAGTAGTGTTCACCCAAAAATTGTTCATATAAAAATTGATCTCAGGGCTCTCTTATATAGAATTCTCCAAACCTTTTCCTATTTTAAATAGATCATCCAAATGCTCTTCTAAATAGAGTTCTAATCCATGTAGACTCTTTATAGATAGAATTCTAATTCATATAGACCTCCTCATGTGGGCCTTATCTTGGGCTGGACCCACAACATGAATAAAATTTGCTCATCTACTTGAGGTCACTATTCATGATACAATTTTACTGTATCATAAACAGTAAAATAAATCAAATGTATTAAAAATTGAATCCGCTTTTAAGTATAGAGGAGTAGGTATGATTTTTAAATCAAATGTATTAAAAGTTGGATTCTTCTTTAAGTATAGAGGAGTAGATATGATTTATAATTTTAAGCATATAATAATCAAATCAAATATATTAAAACTTAGAGGGAGGCAAGTTCAAAATACTGTGCTTAAAAAAATAAGGGGTTGTGCTTTGCACGGGGTGCACACTAGTCTATATTTATAGGAGGATCCAAAGAATTATTGTTTATACTATAGTAAATAATACAGTAAATCACTGTAACATGAACAATAAACAAAATCTGCTCTCTACGCTTGAAGTATTGTTTATGCTATAGTAAAAAACTGTAGCATGACATAAAATATTTTTGCTACAGTATTAACATTTGAATCCTTCTTTAAATATAGATATAATTTCTAAATCAAATATATTAAAACTTAGATCCTTTTTTAAGTATAAAGGAGTAAACATGAATACTACATTAAATGTATTAAAAATTGCATTCTTCTTTAAGTATAAAAGAGTAGATATAATTTTTAATTTTAAGCATACACTAGTAGAAAAACGATCAACCTAGACAAAAATTTCCGTCTAGGTTGATTTAAATTCCGTCTAGATTAGATCAACTAGACGGAATTACGTCTAGTTTGGGTGGCTTATTTTGCTTCCGTCTTGATTGAAGCAAACTAGACGGAATTCCGTCTAGGTTGATCAACCTAGACGGAATGCAACCTAGACGGAATAAAGAATTCCGTCTAGTTAGACAGACCAGACGGAATTCCGTCTGATCTGTCAAACTAGACGGAATTTTCGTCTAGGTTGACATACCAGACGGAAATCCGTCTGGTCTGTCAAACTAGACGGAAGTTCCGTCTAGTTTGGCAGATCAGACAGAATTCCGTCTGATCTGTCAACCTAGACGGAATTTTCGTCTAGGTTGGTTTTTTACAACCTAGACAGAAATTCTGTCTAGGTTGACTCAACCTAGACGAAATTCCGTCTAGATTGCCTTTTTTCAGGAAAAAAAATTAATTAAACTTTGTATTTTCCTATACAATTACATTAATATTTGAATACATCCAGAAAATACTATACACGCCATATTCAACCATCCAATTATAATCAAAATTCATAACAATTCCATTCAAAAACATCTATATAACCAAATCCAACACATTGTACAAATCCAACCATCCACTTCAAAATATACATCAATCAGTTCCGTCTAAAACACATCCAACAACATATATACTAACAATGCACATGACTAAGATAGGATACACGACATGAATAAATGTAGTGTTATAACAAATAAAACTATTTATTTCATTAAAAATAAAAAACCTCATCCATCGTCGTCAGCGGGGGTATCTCTATCCCGATTACGAGAACGGGTGCTACTCTCTCCAATATCTCCACTCTGAATGTTTAATTGAATAATCATTATGTAGTGTTTGATAACATATTAGATAAAAATAAATTTATAAATATAAGAAAAAATAAGGTACCTGAGCACTACTCTGTCCAGCGCCGGAATTATCGCCAATCGAGTTAATGATTCGTATGACACCACCGTACGCGCTATAAGGAATAGCACCGCCTAAATATTGTATAACATACCCCATGAGATCGTCCATCGAGTTCGCCGTTAGCGCAACGCTAGTCATCTCATTAGTCACCTGAATATGTAGCTCCGGGTCAATTTTGTCAATCAAGAAGGAAGAGATACGTGCGACAAATGGTTTAGCCTGCAAACTGCTTATGGCTACTCTATGCGATGTAAATGGTGTGGAGGATGCTGTGGACGATCTAATGCTTATACCGGGTGAAGCTCCGACACCATGCAGAGGATATCTTCCTCTCCTATTATTAGGGAGAAATAAATATTAAACTTTGCTCTCAAATTCAATAATGGTAAACAAATATAAATAGTATGTAGTATTCAAATTGATTCGATTTTTAATCATCCTTACCTATTATGACCCATCAAGTTCTGTGTGAGATTGATGTTCTCCTCTGCAGAAAGCATGTGAGGGTCCGGCTCGGTTTGTTCCTCCTCCTGCGAAATGTACACAGATGCAGCCTCCTTAGATGCAGTCTCAAATCCCTCCTAAATCACAAATTTATAGTTAATTCAAGATAATGACCACATTATTTGTGTTCTCGTTTCCTCGTAATGTTAACAAAATAGAATTAATAATACTACTAAAGATATGTATAAGTCTCACCACTAACTCGAGATTTGCCGTGATCTTATCCTGATTCCTCTCATCACCCCTATATTGTTCATGAAAAGTACCATATGCTGCTCTGGCCCTCAAGTGTATCGGCATTAATGATTTCCCCTGTCATATTATAAATTATGAGATTTCATAATCATACTAAACATTAAGATCTTTTAAATCTTTAAATGACATATACCGTATCTTGACAATAAGCATCCTCCAGATTGGCGTAGGTGTGTGAGCCCAAGTGATGGATATGCAGCTTCTTTCTTCTATTTTCTGACCCCTTCGTGGATTTATTCTTTAAAAAAAATTTGTAAATATAAAATGAAATAATATCTTAAAATTATAAACTAAATTTCATGAAACTAACCTTGGCGGCATCGTTGTCCTAATACATGAGGAGAGCCGTGAAATAAATCTCGTCAACTCGGTCATCGAGGTTTAAAAATCTTCGCCAGTCCTCCTCATACCTGTCATAGGTTTCATGTTTGATCTCATGCCTCCATTGTTTGAGGACTGCTTCAACCTTGACATTAAACACATAATTCCAAGCCCCCTTAAAGTCCTCAAGGAAGAAGCAGTCCTGTAGATTTACATACACGTTTAGTAAGGATAATTTAATATCAATTACTAATTATTAATAAATGAAAATCTAAAACAATATGCACTTACCATAAGCGCAGTCCATATTGCCTCGTATGCGGTCCATGGTAATTCTCGAAAATAAAAATAAGGGTTGATAATGGTCGCTCTACGCACGAGAACCCCAATATATGCATTCAATCGGGTCGACCAAGGACCAACGGGAAAATTAGAACTATTCCACTAAATAATGGCCCTCATTCCTCTTAGCGGTTGTTTAGAATCAGGCTTACCTCCGCCACGTCGTCCCTCTATGCGATCTGACTTAGCACCTACAATAATGACAACATGATAATATATCATATAATATACAAATGTGAAAATCAAAAGTATTTATATAATTTACCATTCGCTATCTCTCTTTCTTTTGCTGCGAGTGCATCAGCTTTCCTAGTCTCCAACATAGGAAGCATTTCCTGATACCTTCTCGCAGCATGTGGGTGGTACTTCCTTGAGTCAGCCTTGGACTTATGAGAGTCCGGAGGTAAAGGTAAACTGAGATAGTCCTGGGTCTTTGGCCGCAAGTCAGTATGGAATGTATATGATGGATATGTCGGGGTCCAAGTAGCACCTACATAAGAAAGAAGAATTAATAATATTAAATTTTAATTGACCATTATCAATTATTAAATATTTAATACCTGTGTTGGGGGATGGTTCTGGTGCTGCATCAGAACCGCCGGGTGATGAATATCCCACATCTACAACAAATGAACACTATGAGCTAGATAACTAAAAATTTATAAAATATATTAAAGTATTAATTAATTTTTATACCTGCATCTGGAGAAGGTAGTGGATCATCAGCACCACTACCTGACGTGATACTCCGTGATCGATCAGCCGACTGGTCAAAGAGCCTCCTAATCCTCCTCATCTGCAAATATAATAAAGACAATTGTTAAGAAAAAATCTAATACATGCTCATGAGATATGTTGTTATGAAATGCATTATTGTTTTTATTATGATAAGATAAAAATCGATAATGTGGTGTAACATATATAGTTCATACCTACATCCAACGCCACATTCTGTGCGTAAGGGAATTCTTGCCAAACATCATCAGATGAACCGATTGGTTCACTATAATTATCTTCACTTTCTTCAATATTTTTTTCATTATTATTAGGAAGAACAACAGATCTTGGCTCCTTGTATAAAACCACCCAATCAGACATGACATTCGGATCTTTCACATAGAAGTACTGATTAGCTTGTTTTGCGAAAATAAATTTCTCATCCGTATATACTTCTCGGTGAAGATTGACTAGTGTAAATCCATAATGATCCTTTTGCTTTTTTGCAGGACACCACCGAACTTTGAACATCATGTAAGTACATTGTTTTGGTTTACCAAACCCGTAAATTAGCTCAACAATATTTCTAATTGGCCATATTATAATATGTCAGCTAGAATTGGATTCTGATCTCTTATACTTGAAAAACATTCTTGAGCAAACAAGCCCATGACCCCACTGTTCTGAGTTACCCTCCTATCATCGGTCTCTAACATTCGAAATTTATATCCATTCACTAAATGCTCATTATAACGTCTCACTTCATGATAAGGACGTTGTGCATGGATAATAATTTCATCTGGTAATGTAGTATCATCAAGAAGTGATTTTTCAACCTAAGACGAACAATTTGAGAATATTTAGGTGATGTTATATTATGAATGTTCAATAGTTAATTGTAAAACACTTACATTAATTCTTAACCAATCAGAAAATTCTTTCTTATGTATTTTCTGAATATTGTGCGCTGCATTCCTACCGGTTGTTTCATTCTTAAGCTTCTCCAGATATCGCCTATATAAATAATATATAAGTTTGTATTGATAAACTATATGTAAAATGAATATTTCTCTTCTATGTTACAGATTTTATTTGTTACCTTCGATAGTCTTCGAACATATCAAGGTTTTCCAACACATATGCATGAATTTGATCTAAGAGAGATCTCGGGTATTTTTCACGCTTCCTCTCCTTTTGAGGTGCTTGAGATGTGGTTTTCTTCTTACGCATGTAACGTGATGCAAACACAAAGCATTCGTTAGCCATGTATCCTTCAGCTATCGAGCCCTCGGGACGAGCTCGATTACAAACATTGTTTTTCATGCAGCCCAAGTATCTTATAATCATAAAAGTTAATTATTAGCACGGTAATTTTAAAAACTCGTATACAATTAATAAATATAAGAAAAATCTTAAATTATCTTTCAATCGGATACATCCAACGATAAGTAACAAGACCGGCGATTCTAGCCTCTCTTGCAAGATGCTGGGTAAGATGGACCATAATTGTAAAAAATGAAGGAGGGAATATTACTTCTATATTGCATAGAGTAACTCGGACATCGGCTTTAAGTTTCTTAAAGTCATCTACATCTATGACTTTAGAGCATAATTTTCTGAAAAATCCACAATACTCAATAATAATCTTCGACGCTTCTTTATCCATATTGTTACGGATTGCAACAGGGAGCAATTGATGGCGAAGAACGTGATAATCATGTGTCTTCTGACCTAAGAGTTTTCTCTCTTGCACCTGGATATTATTTGAAATGTTAGCAGAGTAACCATCCGGCGACTTTACCGATTTGAGAATTTCACAAACTCGTTGCATCTGCTCATTTGACATTATAACACGAGACGGAGGCAACTTTAATTTTTTAAGGCCAACGTCTTAAGCTTGCAAATCATTTCGGATATTCAAAGCAGTCAGATCTTGGCGCGCCCGTAGATCATCCTTCGACTTGTTTGCATCTTGTAGGAGAGTTGATACTATGTTATCACATATATTTTTCTCAATATGCATAACATCTAAGTTGTGTCGGATTTTAAGATTTTGCCAGTAAGGTAGCTGAAAGAAGATACTAAATTTAGTCCATCCTCTAGGTAATGATTGGGCTTCGTCCTTAACTTGCATTTTACGGACCTTTCGCTTACGCTTCAGTGGCTTTTTTAACTTTAAGTAATCTCTTACTCCGAGCGGGTTAAATTTAGAATAGCGTTTTTTCTCAAACATAACTTTTGGAAACCCCTCAAGTAATTGAACGATCTCAGTACCTGTCAGTTGACGCGGCTTCATTCTTTTCTCAACTGTGTCATCAAACTTAGCTGATAATTTTCTGTACTTATGACTCAAGGGCAACCACCTTCGATTAAACCAATAACAACTCTTTCAGCTATGTGGTAATTGAAGAGCTTCAAATTCTAGACCACATACAGGACAAGCACACTTGCCCTTCGTAGAGCACCCGGACACATTAGCATAAGCTGGAAAATCATTAATCGTCCATAATAGAATAGCACGTAATCTAAATGACTCTTTTACATGGGCTATAGGCGTATAAAACTGCTTATAGGTCCCTTAACACAGGTCGACACAGTGATTCGACAAACCAACGAACCATCGGGCGATATATCCAAGCATGATCGTTAGACCACAACACCGAAGCCAAGTGAGACACGATGAAGCGGATTAACGAGGCGACAAGGTTAACGAATCGCACGCAAACGACGGAATACTTCCAATCGCGTGCCCAATCAAGCTAACGGGTCGATGAATCAATGAATCATCCAACCGTAGAGTCCACCACATCAATCAAGATCGGATCCGAACTCAAACTCGAACACCAAAGCGGATTTACTGCCAAATCAGGATCCGGACTACCAAATCAGGATCCAGACTGCCAAATCAGAGTTCGGATAAATCGCGAAACTAGAAAATGGCAAAACAGCAAACGCCTGGAGGGCTCGGCCAAAACCGAGCCACTCCTAGGTGGCTCGGCC
>BQKN01064335.1:683900-698319 GCA_022839385.1 Asparagus kiusianus
GGGGGTGTCTCAAGCCTTGGCCGAGACACCCCTAGGGGGCTGTCTCTCCCCCTTTGGCCCCTAGGCCCTCTCCTTTGGCTATAAATAGCCCCCTTAGCCCTCCATTTACAAAGGCTCTTGATTTTGCACTCAATTCAAGGCTGAATTATCTTAGCCAAGAATTGCCTTTGGTCCGAAGCGGCGAAGCCCTGCTGGAGTGAGGAGTCAGAGTTCTTCATCAAAGTTTATTCACCCCCCCCCCTCTGATCCTTAGTGTTGCTCCTTAGCGGTGACACTAAGAAGAGCTATTATCTCGTTTTAGCCGAGATATACGCTTATAACCTCTAGATCTTACGCGGATCGACGAGGTTCTGTTTCTATATCCTACGCAGATAGACGAAACTCTACCGGATTTTCCCGGATAGGATCTTGAAGAGTCGGCGGTCCACGGATATCAACATCCCCGTCACAGGCCAACAACCCACGCAAGCGAGACCGTACCAAACCGGGCTCTCGTGTTTATTTTCGTTTAAGTTGTAACCCTTTTGTTTTCATTTTATCCTGTTGTAACGCTCAAAGTTGTAACAGATCTAAAAAAAAAGAGAACATCAATGAAAACAGCAACTTTTCACGAAAACATCTTAGTACCGAAACTCCAAAACCAAGGCCTAGGCGTTTCCGACGAAGAAGAACGGTAGTCGAAGATGGAGAATTTCCGAGGGTCACCACTAATATGACCAGCAAAGGGACATCAACACAGGATAATCCCGAGTCGATTCTAGAAGTACCCCGGCGTGTAACCCGTCTGTAGTCTGGAGCCATCATACGAGCAACTTATGGTAGGATTCAGACAAGATTACCTTCAGAAGATGAAGAATCGGATGCCGGCTCTGCGGTCGCATCAGATAAGAAAGTAACCAGCGAGGGACAACCCCGCGAGTCACATATGATAAGTGCGGAACAAGTGGCCAAGATGCTCGAAGAAGCCATGGCCAAACAACAGGAGAGCTTCAGGTTCGAAATGCAGATGGCCATGCAGAATATGAGAGAAATGCTGTTAGGTCTCATGTTATGAGCCTACATCTTCTAATCTTGTTTTGATGATTACAAACAATTCCTAATATTGTTTGTCTAGTGTTTATGTTTCTTATTAGGTATTCTAGACAAACAATGAATTGGAGGATGGATGGATTGCGTCATAACGATCATATCAAATGGAGGTTGGCGGAATTGTGGAGTGAAGCATTGCATTCAAGTTAAAGATCCAAGATCTCGCTTCATCCACATGTGTACCAAGTCAAGCTTATTGAAGATCAAGATTGCTTGGGTAACTTAGTTTAGGATTTATATTATGTGTGTTAGATACTCTAAGCTTAATATAATATACACACACATTTTATTGGTTTCTTCGTATATATATAGTTATATATATATACACAAGTTTTGGTTTCTATGCATATATATAGTTATATATATACATACATGTGTTTTGGTTTTTATGGTTATATTACATATTCCATACTCTATTGTGTTTCTAGTTTATAGACTTCATAACAATATTTTATATCCTTTAATTAAGTCTATAAGAACGTTTGAAAATGTTTTAAAGTTGTGTTTATGTCAAAACATTAAATTTCATGTATATCAACTTTTCATGTTTTGGACATATTTGAAAAATGATGAGTTTTCACTATTGTGGAATGCAATTCCAAAAATTCTTTTTGTAACATGTTTATTATCATGTTTATAAACATTTCCCAAAGTTTCATAATTTTTGGATTTTATTTGCTATTTTTAAAGGCACTTTAAAAATCAGATTTTTAGCATGTACAGTGCCTGTGCACGTTTATAAGTCGACTTATCAGAGTTGACAAGTCGACTTATAAAATACTCTGGAATGTGCAAAAACTCTCTGCCAAGTCGACTTACTCGAACTGTCAAGTCGACTTAGACCAAGTCGACTTATTCATTTTCCAAGTCGACTTATGTGGCAATTTTTGTGTGTTATTTTTCATCTTCAAGTCGACTTATGTGAACCTTCAAGTCAACTTACACCAAGTCGAATGCAAGTCGACTTATACCAAGTCGAATGCAAGTCGACTTATAAATCTGACCGTTGAACAGTAACGGCTATTTCTAGATTCTGTGTTTGTGTGGTTTTTTGGTCATTTTCTTGGGGTTTTGGCTGATGTCTTGGGTTGTTATAAATACCCCATTGCATTTACCTCTCCCACTAATCAAGAGAATTGTTTAAACAAGTTTAAGGGTGTTTTAAGTTTGTTTAAAGGTGTTTAAAGCCTTGTTTCAAAGTTTTGGTTTGTGTTTACAAAGGAGGAAGATCACGTTGTCAATTGTGGGATTCATCCTAAATCTTCTTCATCCTCTCTTTGTGTTTATAGAGAAGTTTTCCTAACTCTATTCTCTAGCAATTCGTTTTTATTTTCATATTGTCATTTTTTGCTAGTTTGTTAATTGAGTTAGATTTTATTTATACTCATTGTTCACACACAACCTATTGAGCTTATTGTATTTACATTCATAATATAAATTGGGGTTGTGGGTTTGTGACATTGAGAGTGAGCCTACATTGTGTTCTCATCCATTATAGAGAACAATCTTTTGTTGTGAGCTTTCATTGTGAGATTACTTGTATTACACTAGTACACCAAGAGGAGTGTGTGGTGAGAGACGGGGTTGTCCCAAGAGTAGTGGCGTCGGTAGCCTAGAGAGAGGTGATAATTCCGAGCACTTGAGGGAGACACGGGCTAGAGACCAACACTTGAGGTGGTAGTTAGTGTAGTTACATTGTGAGATTGTAGACGTTGATCGGTGAGCGTTGAAAGCGATATTGTGTGGTGTAAGCGTTTTCGGGTGATCGTTGAAAACCCGGTGTGATAGTGGATTTCTCCCCGGGAGTGGGGAGCGGAGACGTAGGACGGAAGGTCCGAACTCCGTGATCATTTGTTTGTGTTTGAATTGCATTGGCGTTCATTTATACTTGTGCTCATTGCTTATATCGCCTATTGCATCTAGTTTATTTCATCAACTATATTGTTCACCATTGTGTTATTTATATATCCTTGCACATATATTACTCATATCTCTTGTGCTAGGATATATTTGTTAATTAGTTTTTTAATTTGGCATAAATCGGATTAGATTAGCATAAACCCTATTCACCCCCTCTAGGATTCCTTCCTAGCGGCATTTGGGTACTTTCAAATGCATGACCAACAAATCCAAGCATTGACAAACCAGCAAGGCGAACCATGTCGTCGTAACGAGGTTAATCAGGAAGATGAAGACACACATGCGGATGAAGCTCATAATGCCAATAATCCTCCCGTCAATGCAGGGGTGGTAACGAGAATGCTAACGAAAATACAGGTGAAAGTTTGAAGATTAAGAACCTCGAGAGCAAAATCAATACGTTGATTTCCGCTCAAGAGATGAAGAAGACGGGCATTCATTGTCCATACCCAAGAGAATAGGAATCAATCCCGTATCCGACGAAGTTCAATCTAATTAACTTCATGCTGTTTGATGGGAAGGGTTCACCCACTCAGCATTTGATTTACTTCAAATCACACCTAGGGGTTATCTCTGGTAATGAGCCTTTGATGGTACGGTCCTTCGTTAGCACTCTTCGTGGAGCTGCCTTCGATTGGTATCGCCGCCTCAAGCCAGGAAGTGTGAATAGTTGGGATGATATGGAGACTAAATTCCTCACCAACTTCTTCGACGACGACACCGAGATATCCATCGGGTCGTTGCTTGATGAGAAACAGAAAGACGGGGAATTGGTTGATACCTTCATCAAAAAGTTCCGGAACAAAGCGATGAACTGTCGGGACCCGATCACTGAGGAGTTCATTCTCCAGACTTGCCACAACAACCTCACATTGGACGTGTTGGAAGCAATGGGGATAGCACCGTCCAAAACATGGAAGGATTTGAAAGTCCGAGGAGAGCAAGCCGAGCGATTCCTCAGAAGAAAGAAGGCGGAGAGAGGCCAACAGACGACGAATGCTCCAGCACAGAATTTTGTCCCACGAGGGAAAGGTAATGCACATGTTAATGCAGTTGATGCTAATCAAACTTTCCAATTGCAACCTCAGCAACAGCCGCAACAACAAGCACCACAACAATCGCAGTCGCAATGGCAACAACGGCCTCAGAAGCAGAAATCTTCGGAGCCAAGATTTCCTAAAGTGTACTCCTTCAAAGATGACGAAGTTCCCGTCATCTTTAAGTACCTGTTGGAGAATAACAAAATCCAGCTGTCGGCGATCGTGGATCAAGAAGGAGACAGAAAGTGACGGATCCGAAGTATTACGCATACCATAGAGCGGTCCATCACCCTACAAGGTCATGCTACCATCTCAAGGATAAGATCCAGGCGTTAATTGATGTAGGCGTCATAACCCCGAAGCCGCCTAAGAATGTAGGAGGAAATACAGTATCAATTAGCTTTGGATCAGTACCCACAGCATGGTTTGAACCAAAACACATCACCAAAGTAGGAATGAAGATGATAAATGATGACCCATACGGTCAACGCCAAAAAGGACTTGTGCCACACACAGCCCCAAACGGCGAAATCCTCTGGGTCCATCCTGATCTTATTGAAGACGAGCAGTGGGCGACTTCCTCGACCAGAAAGGGTAAAGGCAAGTCCTGCAATGCTACTTCCGCGATCTTCGAAGAGGATGGTGATGAAGCTCCTACCTTCCCGCTCTTCGAAGAAGAACAAGAAGTTTTTGCCACTAGAAGTGGAAATCAGTATCACTTCAACTATCCATCACCTAGTGATCAGGTAGCTGAGCAGAGGGGTGACTAAACTGGGACCAGCCAAAACTCTCACGGAACTAGGAGTGGTTACAACTCCTAGACCGGTTGAAGACGCTCGACGAAAGCCGGTTGATAAACAGAAAGAAAAGAAGTCCCAGGAGGTTCAGAATCCGAGGCAGTCTCGTTTCAATCGTCCGATTGGAAGAGATAAACCAGAGAACTCGAACACTCCGCGCATCTTCGATATCATGGCTCAACTAGCTAACATTCCAGCACGGATAACATTGTATGAGTTGCTACGTTTGTCTAAAGAAACCAGGGAAGCCTTGCAAGAACCCTTGTCTAATTCAGAAGTGTTCCTTACTCAGATCAAGCCGATACCTGAAGAGCCAGAACTGTTAATTCAACACTGCAATATAGCGGCTAAAAACCTTCCCAGCATTACCTTCACCAAAGAGGATATGCAGACGAAGAATTAGAACCATGATCGACCCCTATATTTCATTGGGTACATTGGCTCCAGCGAAGTCAACCGAATCCAAATGGATCCGGGTTCCGCTGTGAGTATTATGCCGCTTCGCTTGATGCATAGCCTCGGCATTCCAGTGAGTAAGTTGGCGTCCACAGGCACTGTTATCTACGGATTCAATACTAGCGGGTCAAGACCCTTAGGTAAAATCCGAATAAAATGTCAAATTGGTGATTTGAAGACGGAAGTCACATGTTATGTGATTGATGCCGAGACTTCATATAACTTACTATTGGGTCGACCTTGGATCCATAGTAATGTTATAATCTCCTCCACTCTCCATCAGTGTTTGAAATATATCGACACTGATAGTAAGGTTAGGACGGTGGTCGCGGATAAGCAACCATTCAAAGGGTTTGAGAATTATTTCACTGATTCTCTCCTTTATGGTAACGAATCCGATACTGAATCATCGGCCCATGGCACGGACAGCGGAGAAGAAGCTGATACCGAAGCCGGACTTGATTACGATGGAGGTTTTGTTTTAAATGACATTGTACCCTTGGCAATCAACCTTAACGATGAACAATCGTCAGATGGTAGTTGTAACAGGCAACTTGCCAATAATAAAATAAATGATGATTTAGAGTACTCACTATCTCTTGATGATGTGATAAAGGGATTGTATGATAATCCTGATTTATATACGCCGCTTCGATCATCCTATATAACAAAGAAACACCTCCAACATTCTTTCGGAACAACCCTGATCGTCCCCGCCAAAATAGGAGACGAAAAAGAAGTGATTTACGGTAAAGGAGAGAGTTTTCCGTTACCAGATCATTTCTTAAGGGAAGATGAGAATGATGACAAACCTGGTCGACATTTATCTAAGTATAGTCCAGAAGCATGCAAGCTTATGGAAAAATAGGGATATGATTTCACACTCGGAGAAGGTTTATACTTCGATCGGGGTTCCCGTATTCCAGCCAAAGCGGCATATGTACCAAAAGGAAAACCGGATAATTATTATAAATTCAGACGAGGATTAGGGTATGTCTCTTCTTCAGAAGACGAATGTTGCTGGTTAATCAATAACCAATCATCTGAGCAATACAAAGATGGGTACTCGTCAAATTCCTCGGAATGAGATTCCAATACAAGTCTTGGGGAAGTATTCAAAGCTCTAATGACGAACATGGCTACAGCTAATCCATCCACAATGGAGGACGACGATCAAATGCCAACATGGGAAGACCCATGGGTTCATCACCTGAACATGCAATATGGTGATAGGTTTGAATAGAGGGAACCCCCCATCGAAGATAAAATAGTCCAAATTAACATGGGTGACGAGGCCAACCCAAAGCCTATATTCATCAACGATAGCCTTCCCTCAAATGAGAAGGAGGAATTAATTGCTCTCATCAGGGAATATATTGATGTCTTCGCTTGGAACTATGAAGACATGCCAGGGCTCGACCCCAATGTGGCAATGCACCACCTCGATATCAAGTCGGATGCCAAACCTGTCAAACAACGGCAGAGACGGTTTCGTCCGCAGATTATGAAAGCCATTGAGGTAGAAGTTAAGAAATTGATCAAATCAGGATTTATCTGAGAGGAGCAACATCCAGACTGGCTAGCCAATATTGTTCCAGTCATGAAGATGAATGGTAAAATCAGGATTTGCATCGACTTCAGGGACCTGAATACAACATGTCCAAAAGACGACTTTCCTCTCCCAATCACGGATGTCATTAACGACAATACATGCGGATTTGAGAGAATGTCTTTTATGGATGGCTTTTTAGGATATAACCAAATCAAGATGCACCCAGATGGCGAGAAGCATATAGCGTTCAGAACGCCCCTCAGTGTCTTCTGCTACACGGTGATGCCTTTCGGTCTAAAGAATGCAGGCGCCACTTACCAGCGAGCAATGACTAAGATTTTCCAAGAACATCTCAGGAAAATAGTCGAGTGCTACGTTGATGATTTGGTTGTAAAAAGCCGCAACAAAGAAGATCACATCAAGGACTTGAAGACGATGTTCGATCTCATGCGGAGTCATCAATTGAAGATGAACCCCACTAAATCCTTCCTTGGAATGTCCAGCGAAAAATTCCTTGGATTCGTCGTCACCACTAAAGGTATACATATCGATCTTGATAAGGTAAAGGCGATACATGAACTGCAACCCCCTAGAAATCTAAGAGAACTCAGAGGATTGCAAGGGCGTTTAGCTTACATCTGGCGGTTCATCTTAAATCTTTCTGGGAAGTGCCAACCGTTCTCTAAGCTAAACAAGAAAGGTGTGTCATTTGTTTGGGACGACGCCTGCCAAAAATCACTCGAAGATATCAAAACATATCTGACGAATTCTCCTGTTCTCGTTGCACCAAAATCAGGTAAACCGTTCTTGATTTACATCAAGGCGATGAACCACTCGATAAGTGCTTTACTAGCACAAGACGATGATAACGGTCACGAACAGGCAGTCTATTACCTAAGTTAGACCTTGGTAGACGCCGAATCTCGATATCCGATGATTGAGAAAGAATGCCTCGCATTGGTATTCGCAATACAAAAGATGCGGCATTACTTGGTTGGACAGACGATTTACGTCATTTCTAATGTTAATCCAGTACGGGTATTTATGACTCAACCGAGTTCTATGAATTCGCGGTTAGCGAAATGGGCCCTTCTCTTGTCCCAATATGATTTGCACTTCAAACAGCATAAGTCGATCAAAGGACAAGCAATTTGTGATCTTTTGGCGGCAAACCCGACAACGGATACGGCAGAAGTATATGATGACTTGCCGGATGAAACCCACGAGGTTAACACTACATCACACCAACAAGTATGGCAATTATACTTCGATGGTGCTTCAAGGGCAGTTAATGTAGCAATAACCCCCGGATGTTCTAAAGTCTCCTCCGGAGTTGGAGTTGTCTTAGTTTCCCCGGGGAAGCATGTGATGCCTCGGGCTTATTCACTGACTGATCCATGTTCCAATAACATAGCCGAGTACAACACGCTTCTCATTGGACTCAGTTTCGTCAAGGAGCTGGGGGTCGAATATCTCGAAGCTTTTGGGGATTCTCAATTGATAGTCAACCAAGTCCGTGGAGAGTATGAAGTTAGGAACGAAGACCTGATCCCGTACCACCAAGTGGCCATCAAAATGGCATATTCTTTTGAAGAATTCTTTATTGAATACATCCCTCGTCTTCAGAACGCTTATGCGGATGCACTGGCAGCACTAGCGGTATCACTTGCGCAGCCTCCCGGAACTAAAATACTAGTCACAGTAAGATCGTATCAACTCTGCATACCCATATACAATATGGATATCGAAGAGGAAGATGATAGAAACATAAGCGCCAAGGAGGTGAACTCAACTCAAATTAAGTCTGAGTCCCGAGATTGGTGTTTTCCTATCATTGACTACATCCAATATGGTATTTTGCTAGAGGATGTAAAAGAAAGGGAATCAATCCGCCGAAGAGCACCAAGATTCTTCTATAATACCGAGACCCATACGTTATACCGTCGAGGGTACGATGGTTTGTTACTCTGATGCCTTTCGAACGAAGAAGCAGAAGAAGTTCTTAAGGAAGCACACGAAGGAGAATATGGCGCGCATCAGCCCTGTCCCAAACTGTATGATCGCATCAGGAGAATGGGATATTTTTGGCCAACAATGGTTCATGATGCAATCAAATACGCCCGAGAGTGTCATGCTTGTCAAGTACATGCAAATTATATGCACCAACCACCGGAGCATTTACACACGTCAACTACATCTTGGCCGTTCGAGACATGGGGTATGGACATTGTCTGTCCTATTTTTCCCCTTCAGTCAAAGGTGATCGATTCATTCTCGCAATCACGGATTACTTTTCAAAGTGGGCTGAAGCGATTCCGCTTAGAGAAGTGAAGACGAACAACGTCATCAATTTCATCAAACATCATGTCATATACCGACACGACGTGCCAAGACGGATCATTCATGATAACGGCTCACAGTTCATAAGCAACGCTTTCATCAGGTTTTGTGATAAGTTCAAAATTCAAGATATCTCGTCAACAGCTTATTATCCCGCCTCGAATGGATTAGCTGAGGCTTTTTAACAAGACGATCATTAAGATCCTGTCAAAGCTCGTGAAGACCAATAAACGAGACTGGGACGATAAACTCGGTGAAGCACTCTGGGCTTATCGTACCACCATACGCACACCTACAGGAGCTACCCCATATTCGTTGGTATACGGATGTGAAGCTGTGCTACCATTGGAAATCCAAATCCCATCCCTTCGGATCGCTCTCGCAACTGAGATGACGACAGAAGAACAACATCAGAAAAGTCTCGAAGAACTCGAAATGTTAGATGAAAAGCGCTTGGAAGCTCAACAACACATTGAGTTTTATCAAGCCAGAATATCTAGGGCTTTTAACAAAAGAGTCCAACAAAGAAGCTTCAAGGAAGGAGATCTGGTCCTCGCTGCTCGCCGACCGATAATCCTCAACTTCAAGAAGAAAGGTAAATTTGAACCCAAATGGGAAGGACCATTTGTGATAGACACAGTCTACTCAAACGGTGCATATCGCCTGATAACTCAAGAGGGCGTCAGGCAATTAATGCCAATAAATGAGAAGTTCCTGAAAAAGTACTATCTCTAGTACATTCAGGATAATCCATTTGCCGGGAAGTTCCTTGAAGAATATTACACTTAATATTCTAGAGGATAACCCAAAATCATTTTCACCACCAAAATCCCTCACTGATCAATTTCAATTGACAGTGAGTCCATCAAAAATGTCTTTCTGGCCCAAGCCACCAACAAATTCCCCTCTTGATTCTTTCCACGAACAAGAGGACCACTTTCAGTTCAGAGTCCCCTTTCGATAAACGAAAGAACTCCCTTCTTTTTCTCTTTGGTTAAGCCTTCTCATGGTTATAACCGAAGTTGAAATTTTACTTCGCTAAACGAGAAACTCATTTTCAGACTAGATAACCAATCCTATAAAAGGTAAGTTTATATAGATTTTCCAGATTCTCGAAGTGGAGATCCCACTTCTAGTTTTTTTTGAGCTGGAAATAGAATATAAAATTCTTCCTTTCCAGAATCAAGGAATAGAATATAAAATTCTTCCTTCCTTGTATTCGGGTTCGCCTTCACCCTAAAAGAAGACCGGGAAATAGAATATAAAATTCTTCCTTTCCCACACCAACCTTTTTCAAGAATTTATCAATCTAGGATTCCAGTCTAGGAAGTTTATCCCTAATCCTAAGCAGGGATAAGTCTGCGCCTAACAAGCGCTGCCGGTTTAGTCTTTCTCCGTAGAAAAAGACACCAGAACCTGACTCTGGGGTATCCTATCCTAAAACCTAAGCAGGGATAAGTCTGCGCCTAACACGCGCTGCCGTTTTAGTCTTTCTCCGTAGAAAAAAATACCAGAGTTAGATTCTGGGGTACACTATCCTGAAACCTAAGCAGGGATAAGTCTGCGCCTAACCCGCGCTGCCAGTTAGTTCTTAACCGTTAAAAAGAACACTCGCCCACATATTCAACATTGTGGTAGGTTGTTATTAATAACACCTAAATCCATGCCTTAGACGCATGGGGAATTTCATCCTGAATCCTAAGAAAGGATATGCCGACGCCTAACACGCGTTGCCAGGTTTGTCTTTTACTGTCCAAAAAGACACCAGAACCTGATTCTGGGGACCTTTATCCCGAAGCCTAAGTAGGGATAAGTCAGCGTCTAATACACGTTGCCGGGTAGCCTATTCCCGTAACAATGGCTAAGTCTACGTATTCGAAGTCGTAGCACAAAGTCTCAGAGAATTCACCCTCTTAGCATAACGTTACATGCAGAATGGATTTAGACAATCCGCATGCTAGCCCAACTCAAACGGTAGTCGGTAAAGGCTAATCAAATCCGTTGAAGGCTGAGGGTTAGCCAAAAATCCTAAAGTCAACGCCTAACACGCGCTGCCGGGTAGCCTATTCCCGTAACAAATGGTAAAGACTATGTATTCGACATCATAGCACAAAGTCTAAGGGAGTTCATTCCTTTAGCACAACGTCACATGCGGAACGGACTAAAACAATCCGCATGTAAGCCCGATTCAAACGGTAATCGGTAAGAGCACGTCAAATCCGTTGAGGGCTGAGGATTTTCCAAAAATCCTAAGTCAACGTCTCATACACGACGCTGATTAGTCTTTTCACAGGAGAAAGACGAAGTCTACGTATTCAATATCGTAGAACTAAAAGGGTTAACTCTTTTAGCTGAACGTCACATGCGGAACGGACTTAAACAATCCGCATGCTAGCCCGACTCAAACAGTAGTCGGTAAAGGCTCATCAAACCCGTTGATGGCTGAGAATTTGGCAAAAATTCTATAAATGCGAGTAATTGATGCATCAACTTTATGAGTTGGTCTCGTGACTTGGGCATCCAACAACTTCGGACCGCCACGCTCCAATTCCTTAAGAGCTTAAACTATGTAGACTCCAGCAGACGTACAAGTATAAACTGTGTCAAACGCCAGACAACGCGTCACAATGAAGCTCAAACGCCGGACAACGCATCACAATGAAGCTCAAACGCCGGACAACGTGTTGCAAATGAAGACTCAACGCCAACAATCGATGGTCGGTTCTATGTTGAAACAGCAAACACGAGCTAAGGATCAGAAAATAGGAATTAACTTCAAGTTCAAAATTCTGACAACGGTCAGACAATAAATGCAACACCGGAACCCTTGCAGACATTCGACAAAGCACCGAATAGCCTGAAGGATTGAAAGAATAAAGAATAGAAGCCATTCTAAGGTCCCGTTACACCGATTGAAGGTTGGGACAATCATATCCAAAGTATTCCAGACTCTTCTATAAAAGAATGAGATTGAAATACTTTGGAGGGGGTATCTGTAGGCGTATAAAACTGCTTATAGGTCCCTTAACACAGCTCGACACGGTGATTCGACAAACCAACGAACCATCAGGCGATATATCCAAGCATGATCGTTAAACCACAACACCGAAGCCAAGTGAGACGCGATGAAGTAGATTAACGAGGCGACAAGGTTAACGAATCGCACGCAAATGACGGAATACTTCCAATCGCGTACCCAATCAAGCTAACGGGTTGATGAATCAACGAATCATCTAACCGTAGAGTCCACCACATCAATCAAGATCGGATCCGGACTCAAACTCGAACACCAAAGCGGATTTACTACCAAATCAGGATCCGGACTGCCAAATCAGAGTTTGGATAAACTGCGAAATCAGAAAATGGTAAAACAGCAAACGCCTAGAGGGCTCGGCCAAAACCTAGCCACTCCTAGGTGGCTCGGTGGCCGAGCCACCTAGGGGTGGCTCGGCCATGGCTGAGCCACCTCTTGGTGGCTCGGCGAGCCACCATGGTGGCTCGGTGGCCGGCCGAGCCACCCTTGGGGTGGTTCGGTGGCCGAGCCACCAGATCTGGGCCCAGATCTGAGCCCAGATCTGGTTTGAGAAAGCCTATAAATAGACCCCTAGGCTCATTGTTTAGGAGGTTGGACTTTTGAGAGTTTGAAAACTCAAGGAGAGGAACTTAAAGCTCAAGGAGATGAACTTTTGAGGCGGAACTCTGCTGGATTGAAGGTTCAAGACTTAAAAAGATTGAAGCTTTGGAACTTTGAAGAGGGAGACTTTTCAGATCTGGTTCTTGGCGATCATCCATGCCAAATAAGGCAGGAGTTCGAGAGAGATCAGATCTGAGATCCACACGGTTATCCTCCGGATCAAAACTTGGTTTTTGATCCCGAAAAGAGTATCGATTTCGCTTGGTCGATTTCGATTACTTAGGGCTATTATTTCCATGGTGAAATAATACCCCCGGTTGTTATTTCCTTTGTGAAATAACACCCGTCATACCGTGTAGATCCGACCGGATCAAGATCACGCGGTGGTCCACGAATTAACCCCGGTGCAGGTAAAGAACCCACACAAGCAAGAGACCGCAAAACAGGATCTTGCGATTTGTTCAAAAAAAGGAAAGTTGTAATCTTCTTCTTTTTTTAGATTTTATTGTAACCGGATCTTATAAAAAGACCGGATCCCTTTGTAACTGAAAAACAGTTGCTAATGGAAACAATGAAATCAGAGAAGGCAAATTTTCCCGCGAACATGGGCATCATATGCTAAAATACCCTCAGACCATAATTGTTTTAGCTTATCAATTAGAGGCTCTAAGTAGACATCAATATCATTTCTCGAAGCATGCTTACCGGGTATCAGTAATGAAAGTATCATAAACGGCTGTTTCATACAAAGCAATGGAGGTAAATTATATGGCATTAATACAACTAGCCACGTAGACCAGCCAGAGCTCATTACCCCAAATGGATTGAATCCGTCGCTTGATAGACTCAGTCTTACATTTCTACAATCTTCAGCAAAACGAGGATAAATTTTATCAACATGCTTCCAAGCTAAAGCATCGGCATGATGTCTCAATTTACCATCGTCTACTCGATCATCCTTATGCCACCTCATATTCTTTGTCGTTTCCTTGTTCATGTATAATCTTCGCAATCTAGGAGCCAATGGAAAATGTCGAAGCACTTTGACTGGAATTTTCTTCTGTGTTATCCCTGTCTCATTTGTAATCCTTATTGAAGAATTTGTGCGCTGTTTCCACCTAGAAACTCCACATGTCGGACACTCTTGAAGGTCTTTATTGGCTTTGTGGTATAAAATACAATCATTCGAACATGCATCAATCTTATTAGAATCAAGACCCAGAGCAGAGATAATCTTCTCAGCTTGATAAGTTGTTTGGGGTATGCTATTCTCTCCTCCAGGGATTACAGTCCGAAGTAAATTAAGAAGCATTTCAAAATAATTATCTGACATACCGCTAAGTGTCTTAATATGAAGGAGTTTTAGCATAAATAAAAATCTGGAGTACTCGGTACATCCCTCATATAAGTCCTTTTCACTATCTTCTAGTAGCTCCATTATTCGCTTTATTTCTGCGGAGGAATACATATCATTAATATTTTCGACACTCGTGACACCTCCTACCTCTTTAGCTTCAACTTCGTTATCATCTTCACTTTTGTCTCCAATATCATCCTCGACATTATCATCAACATCATATTCTGTAGGTCG